>CM060112.1:18677726-18752726 GCA_030522415.1 Channallabes apus
AGAATTGTTCAGACAACCAGAATCTCTGAAATATTACTTGGATTTGCTTTTGTACAATATTATTTGGTAAGCCTTTAGTTTGGCACTATTGAGGCCCTTATTTAGGCAGTTTGTTTAATGGTAAACTGATAGCTATGACCCACTCTTAGCAGAATTAGGCTTGCAGGTCCTATTACCAATTTCAAATAAAAGGGAAAATGATGCAAATTGCAAAAAGTAAAATGTCATCTTCCTAGGAAAAGTGCTTGGAAGTGGATTTTACTGAATAGATTAATAGATCTTATTCCTAGCTGTTCATAAAAGCTTAAGATAAATGACATTTTAGGATAGAAAAATGTCAGTTAAGTCATAACTGTCAAATTATTTTTACTCTCAAAACATTTCCTTGTTCCACCGGTTCGAAGTCACCCCCCTGGTTTCTCTTGTCTAACTCCTGGCTGCTTTACTCATCTTAATCCTTTACATCTATCCCTTTCATCCCAGATATTAATTATAGAGGACACAAATGGAACAGAGACACAGACTTATAGCTGTTTACTCCATTGTTTACAATCAAAACTTTCTTTCCCCCCCTTCTTGCTGTCTGAGTCTGACTTTTATCATCTTTTCATCTCTCTGTCTGACTTCTTTTTCTCTCTGTCTCGCTTTCTGTCTCCTCTACTTTTACGTGCTTGACTATGCAAACACAGTTTAATGTCAAACACCAACAGCGAAGATCTGACGGAAAGAAGACCCCCCCCCCCTTCCTTTCCCCTAGTGCAGACGGCAGTAAAACCACAGTCAAAACAGTCACACACAAAACAGTTGGCTAGTCAGTTCACATTTAATTCTGAGTGAAATCAAGGCAGACAAACATATATTTATTTTACAAATTGAGAAGAATTTTACTACACTCTGTGATCCTGAGCGTTTGGTCATTACGTATTTCTTTATCCAAGCCTTATGATAGTTGAAAGTGAACCAGAGAATAATCTAAATAACCAAATCCCACACTTGCATACACACAATGACCTAAAACATTCTCAAGGAAATAATCAACTGAAAAAAGACTGCAAGAGAAATTGAACCAAAAAAGAAAAAAATAAAAGAAACGTTTCAGTTCAATGCACATTTATTATCATTTATTATGTCCTTATCCAAACTTACATTTATGTCATTAATACAAATAAACAGTTGACGGTTAAGGGCAATTCTTAAGGGCCTATCAGTGTTAGCTTGGCAGTTCTGGGATTTGAACTCATGATCCTCTGATAAGTAGTCCAACATCTTAAATTCTTTTTATAGAGGCCATACAAGGTTGTGTGTGCTCTGAGATGGTTTTCCTAATTTTCCTAAGACCTGGCAACATACCACTGCCTGGATGAACTTAAAAAATGCGAAGGTGGCTTAACCACTACATTCACTATGGTTTACTATGTTCATGATTATCATGACTCCAGTCACACGCTTCTGACTTTAAGACTAACACCCATTTGTTATTAAGGTACGGTTCTGTCAGACTGGCTGTTTACTGTGAAAAAACACTACCAGGCTAAAAGGGCAGAGTTGACTAAAGTAAAGGAATATCATACAAAAAAGTATGATGTTTACTTTGTACAGTATATATTCATGTTATAGTCATGTTAAAGAGTTAAAGTTTGGGTAAAAACATAATAAAAAAAAAGAATTTTTTTACAGTATGCCATTTTTTATTTAAGACAAATTAAGCCAAAAAGAAAAATACATGTGGGCAAAGTATGTACCCCCCATGATTCAATAGCTTGTACTGTAGATCCATGTTTTTCAGCAACAACTTGAAGTAATCATTTTCTGTATGACTTTTTCAGTGTTTCACTGCGGAGGAATTTCGGCCCATTCAACATTGCTTCAATTCATTGAGACTTTGGACAGTGTTTTAAAAGTCTTGTGGTTTGTTCAGATGCAGTTTTGCTGAATTTAGTCATACTTATGTGTTCTTTTAGACAGAAGAGGCTTTCTCCTAACAACCCTTCCAAACCAACTGCACTAATTCAGTCTTCTTCTAATTGTGCTGTAATGAGCTTTAACACTTAACATGATCAGTGAGACTTGTAGGGTCTGAGATGTAGCTCTTGGATTTTTTTATTTTTTATGTATTTCTCTGAGCATTGCACAGTAACCGTTTCCAGGTTGATGTGCAGCAACAATTGCTTCTCTTCCTCTTGGCAATATGAGCATTCAACACACACTTGAATGCTCAGGACCAGCAAAGTGCCAAAACACACTAGTATTAGTTTCCCATCTGTTTTTTTTTTTGTTTGACTTTATTTTGATTACATAAATAATGACACTGTGAAAAAATTATAAGTTGTTGTTCGTCTGAGGTAGTTTTTGTCTAAATCTAAGACCTGAAACGATCAGATTAAATTTATTATGTTTTCACATACAGAGAATAAAACAAAACAAAAAAAACATATAATTATCAGAGCTTTCCTTAAGGCCTGACTGGTCTAAGCCATTGCATAGATGCTTTATTTTTATAATCCTAATAAAGATTAACTATCTTCATTGTTGTAACAAGCAATCTTCTCACCAAGCATATTGCTTACTGATCGCATAATGATCTTTTATCTATTATTCCATTCTCAAACTAAAATGCATCCATTCTTTCAATTTATATGTTCTTTGAAAAAGAAGTTATTAAGAATCCTAAATCATTCACTTGACACTCTCTTTGGAGAACCTTTACGATGTTATGTAATATTAAAACAGATGGGTTTTCAATGAGAAAATATTCCAAATAAAGTCCCTTTAGAAAGCAGAACTACTAGCCCTTGAACTATACTGTCTGGTCAAAAAAGGTAAAAGGTCACCACCTGGTTACTGCATTGATTAATATGGTTCAGCACCCAACAAATTATTTAACTCTAACTGATGCAGTGAGTAGCTTCTCATTTCTTAAACAACCATGTCAGAAGACATATTTGGTGGTTGTGGCAAAGATGTTACTCTGTTTCAGAAGGGCCAAGTTATTGTCCTGCATCAAAAAAAGGAAACAAAGGAGATTTCTGAAGCTACTAAAATTGGGTTATGGACTATAAAAAGCAAAATTGAAACCTGGAAACATAGCGGTGAACCATCATCTTCGAGAAATAAATGTGTTTTTAAGAATATCCAGAATAAGCGTGATGAGAGATCACTTATAATGGCTTAGTGAAATCAATTCATGAAAAAAACTGTAGATGAATCGATATGGTTAATAGTGAAAGTAAGAGTGTTTTCACAGCAAAGAGAACTCTGTATAGCCTCAAGAAATCCACTTATCAGTCAGGCTAATTGAAAAAAGACTTTAATTTGATCAGTCTGATCAGTCCAGATTTACCCAGTTCCAGTGTGATGGACGCATCAGGATAAGAAATGAGGGTGATGAAGTGATGCACCCACCATGCCTATTGTCTATTGTACAAGCATGTGAGGGGCAGTGATATGATCTAGGGTTGCTTCAGTTGGTCAGGTCTAGGTTCAGCAACATTACAGTACGTGGCCAATAAATTAAGGCAGCTCATGACCGAAATGTACTGAATGCCTATGTATTCTACCAATGGATATTTTACCTGATGGTGATTCTTCGGGGTAAAATTGTGAAAGAGTAGTTCGAGGAGCATGAGACATTAACTTCACACATGGATTTCCCTCCACAGAGTCCATCCTTAACCATGTTGAGAATCTTTGGGATGTGATGGAGACTTTAATGCAATGGTCCAACTCTTCCATCGTCAATACCGTCATGGCCGGAAGCAAAGTAAAATTGGGGTCCAACGAAATATTAGATGTTCCTGCCCAACCTTTTTTTTTTTTTTTTTTTTAATTAACACTTTCTTGAACTTTCTACAACTATTGCTTTGTAAGCTTAAGTCTTTAATTGTCACATATACATTACTCACTCATACATCGTCTATACCGCTTAATCCTGTGTTCAGGGTAGCGGAGAGTCTGAAACCTATCCGAGGAACCTTGTGGCACGAGGCGGAGTACACCTTGGACAGAGTGCCAATCCATCGAAGGGCACACACACGTATTCACAAACTACGGGCAAATACCAATTAGCCTAATCTGCAGGAGTGCAAAGTCAGTCATGATATGGAGTCCCAGGAGCAGATACTCAAGGGCCCAACAATGGCAGCATGATGGATCTGGGGCTTGAACCAATAACCTTCCAATCAGTAACTCAGTAACCCTCAATTGCCCCCCACTGAGCTACCACTTCCCCACTGTAATGGTTTGGACAAGTAGATTAAAATGCCCTCATAGTATACTGTATGGAATGAAGACATTTAAATGAAAATGACTAAGAGTTCACCTGAACCATTTATCTATGTTGAGAAAAAGTAAATGACTATCAGTCACTTATGAGCAATCATTCCTTAGTATAAGAAAGTATAAGGTTTTTATTTCATTAAACTGTAAATGATGACAGCTTCAAGGTATGGACTTGAGTAATCAGGCCAGGTGCAAAAACGATGGCCGTCCTCCAGCATACAAATGATGATTCATCTCTCAATCGCAGAAATGATTTTTACAGTGCCGAACACCAAATTCAATAAACCTTAAGCTTACAGGCACTCCAAAATAAATGACTTGCATAAATCCAGGCTTTTCTAGATTAAAGCTCACTGAATAGGAGCTGTTATGATTCTGCTTTGGCTCGATGATGCTTTGGCATTTTTATAGCTCCAATAAAAAAAGACCTCACTTGCGCTTTTGTTTTGAACGTTGTTTGCTCTTGTCATGTGTCAAGCTTGTTTTCCTCATTACATTACTAAGACAGGCCTGGATGACCTAGAGATGATTTACATATTGTTTTAGAAGGGTGGATAGAAACCTCAAGATGACTGAATCTGTGATACTGCCAGCATTTTGTGGGCATCAGTTAAAATCTCTCCAGCTTTAATATAAAGCAACGTCTGTGCTAGAATTTAAATGTTACTGGAGCCATCAGCACCAACCACAGAAACCGACACCCCGCCTCTATAAGAATACCCAAGTCCGCCCCTACACCAGACCCCCCCCCCCCCCACAACTCCACCTCCTGTCCTCACCCCTACTTCATCCTGCTTTTTATTCATTCCAATATTTTTGTGGGTTGTGAGGTTTGGATAGAAAAGCATCATTAATACTAATTGTTGTGTTGAACACGCACACACACATGCACATACACCGCCAGCAGTTAAGTTTAGTTTAGGGCAGTCATGCAGGAGCCTGGATTTAATCCCATACCAAAGCAATATTGCCCACTGTGTTGTCAAGAAACAATAAAGAAAATATCCCTTTTTTTATGCAGCGAGGGCTTTGGATTTCAGCACAGGAAGCCAGAGTGGATTGTGTGTGAATGGTGCTGTGCCAAACCAATGTGGAGGGATTAAGTGGGGTGCGGTGCACATGAACTCTCGCCGAAGTACAGGACAAGCTGTTTTCTCTGCCTCAGGCTTTTATTTCATCTCAATTTAATTTATTTGAAATTAATAAATTAAGGTTCTGTATGAATAACTGCAATGTTATATCCTCAGTTTAATCAGTTATGATATTGCAGCAAAAATCTGAGATCTGCGAGACCAAAACTCCTTATACATTATACAGATACATTAATTTGGTAGTGGTAGTACAAAATTTTAATTCCTGTTCCGAAAATGCAAACTGCAACAAAATCTACTGTAATGCAAACCCCATGAGGGTTGGATTCATACTGTTCCATTCTCATAGTGCTAAGCTGATGCTTATAGGCTCTTATAAACTCTAATAACTGTTGTTGGATTGAAAACTACACACTTTCACATTTAATACAAAAAGCGCATAGGTTCAGGCTCCATTCTAATAATACTAATATAATGGCTCACGGCTATCTATTAAATTAAGCACCCTACAAGTTACCCAAACCACAATTCCAATATATAATCAACATTAGGAATTTTTTTAGAATATCATCCTGTATAATGAGCATTCAATTGCAAAAATATTTCAAGAATCTGAACTTGTTGCTTTAATCCTGCAATACAAAACATAGCTTGTCTAATTTAAACTAGCTTGGCATGCATGCTGGGATTTCCATGTGATGTAATTAAGACTTCAGGCATGTGCACTCATTGTTGATATAATGATGTCTGACATTTCTGCAGGACAATTTGCAAACATGTTTACTGAATTGCACATTTTAACACCAGGCTCTATGGAGATGCGAAACTGTTTTGCTGTTTTGTCACTTAGACTCATTTTTCAGACCTGGAGGTTGCACCTTGCATATGACAGCAATTTTAAAAGTTAGGGTTCCTGCTAGATAGTGTGCAGAAAAAGTCCTACTGCAAGTCCCACCAGGGCTGGATTCATACTGTTCCATGCTCATAGTGCTAATTTGACTGGTTGAAATAACTGTTATTGAATAAAAGACTGCAATATATAATCATCACTAGGAAATGCTGTAATTATTACTACTAATATTGTAATATTACAAGGATATGAACCCGTTACTGTAATCCTGCATAGCTTGTATAGATAAAAGAAAGGGTGAAGCTTGAGATGCATGCTGGGATTTCCATGTGATGTAACTAAAACTTCAGGTATGTGCCCTCATGATGGAGATAAAGATGTCTGAAATTTCTGCAGGCTATAACAAAAAAGTGACCCAGTGGACCCAGTGATGAGGTAATGTTGCTGAATTTATGATTGTTATTGATTGTTTTATTTCTATGCCATATTATTTCCCATAAAATAAATGTACACAAGACCTTCTGACAGCACCTTTTTTTTAATGGCATGAAGTCACTTTGTGGCTTCGTGTTAAAAAAAAAAAAGGTTGGTCAGTTTGGTCAGATGCTACTGTAAGTGGTGGTAAATGCTACATTTCTGAAAGTTTGCAGTGCACTGTGGGAATGCTTTAGCCACTTCGAGCACTCGGGCTCTTTCTCCATCCCGCTTATCGTGTACAGGGTCACGGGTAGGCCTGGAGACACAAGCACACACACGTTCACATGCTATAGGCAATTTGGAAATGGCCATTAGCCTAACCTGCATGTTTTTGGACTGTGGGAGGAAACCAGAGCACCCAGAGGAAACCCACCAAGCGTGGGAAGAACACGCACACTTCACATACACAGAGGAAGAAATCAAATCCTCGACCCTGTACAGTACAGTAGGTGTGAGGTGACAGTGTTAACCACTACGCCATTACGCCTCCCACTAAGAATACACGCTCTGTAAATTTAACTAGGACTAAAGTCAATTTAGAATGAACAATGCAAACTAGAGTGGATTTCTAGCACAACCTTTGTCACAGTTACTCCTTTAGGGAAGATGTTTTCATAAAAAGAAGTCAGGCAATGACTTTTACACTGTAAAATTTATATTGAAGGATATCAAGCGCTAAAGCAAACAGCTTGTTTAAATACAGAAATGCAGTGATGTAAGGCAAGACTGTGTTATCTTAGGTCCCACTAACCCCTCTGTCTCGCCCCCCATCAAGTCTTTTCATCAAACTTGACATCTACATATTATGCGTAGACAAAAACAGTTTGTGCTGCTGCTCATGAAATAAAAAAGACCTTTTGAAAATATCCCCCATGCCCTACTTTTCAAACTGTTCCTCTCTCTCTCTCTCTCTCTCTCTCTTTTTTCCACGTTGAATCTCAATGGAGCAAGCTTAATGTGCTTTCATTTTCTTTCAGTTTGGTTTATGTGTCATTTAGCTCTGAGGTTTAAATCAAACTGGCATTTCTGGCTGATTGGGGCATTACAAAAGCTTCACAAAGTGACAGAGATACTTTAACTGGCATTTGGCCAGGATATGAAACATCACGCTCCCATACAAAAACGGTGTTTTCTCTTCCATTCCATTGTATCCGGTACTGTAGGTATTTCCGCCACTGAAAGGTGGCGGTTACAGTTTATTGAGTTGTGTAAATCAATCTTTCAGCCTTGGCTTTCCTGCCTGTTCATCATAGTTTATATAGGTATTATCTCTTTCTTATTGACTTCAATAGATCACACCTTCAGCCCCGCCACCCCCCCAACCTAACCCCCCCCCACACACACTGACGCACATATTTACTGTATCAACTGCTTTCAAAGGAGCATATGGGTGGAAAACTTTAATGCTGTAATTCTTCAAGCTCAGCTACAGTATGTCATTTTGCTCACTCTGGGGGTTTTCCTCATGTCTTGCTGTTGCATGTGTATGTGCATGTGTGAACAGCAGACTAATAATTTAACTGCAAGTATTATATCTCAATGGAATGTCGAACATTCCCATTTTTTCCACTGCAGTCTTGGTGTGCGATATATTGATGCAAGTTGAGCTGATGCAGTATTTGATATACAATTCATTAATGCATCGAGTAATTTGGTTAATTCTGAAGAATAAGAAAATGGTTATACATTTATAAAAAAAAGCTGTAACATTATAAGGACGGCTATCATGTGGAAGTAGAAATACGTTTTTGTTCCTTTTTCTATTATTGATGTATTACTGCCTGTGTCGAGTTTTGCACTTTCTACTAATGCATGTGTGGGTTTTCCCACGAGATTCTCTGATTGTCTGATGGTTCAAGGTGTGAATGGGTGTATAAGTGTGTATTTATATGTGTCACCCCGTCATCTGTCCTCTAGGCATTTTGCTTTGTAGACAGAAGAACTGATTAGATGAAGTCAGCAGTTTTCCAATGTGTGTCTTTGTCTTGGAATGCGACCGAGACACCTGACACACCTGAGACACCGAGCGGGAACGTATGTGTGATGTCCTATGTTTTGTCCCTTTCACAAAATTTTATATCTGGGTTATATACATTCATCCATCTAGGAACCACTGTAGTCCAACTAGGGCCGGTGGAGGCCAATGGTGATCATCACTGTACTGTATTTATTCCCATTGTACGACCGTGGTAGGACCTCCAGTCAACATTCACACACTCATTCACACTAACCACTAAGTTACCGTGCCAACGAACTGCCATACTGTATATTGATTTTATTCATTCATTCATTCATTCATCTTCTATACCGCTTTATCCTGTGATCAGGGTCGCGGGGGGCCTGGAGCCTATCCCAGGAGGCTTTCAGGCACAAGGCAGGGTACACCCTCGACAGGGTGCCAATCCATCGCAGGGCACACACACACACACACACATTCACACACTACGGTCAATTTGGGAACGCCATTTAGCCTAACCTGCATATCTTTGGACTGTCGGAGGAAACCGGAGAACCCGGAGGAAACCCACCAAGCACGGGGAGAACATGCAAACTCCATGCACACAGAGACGGGAATCGAGCCTGGCCGGGGAATCGAACCCAGCCTCTGGAGGTGCAAGGCGACAGTGCTAACCACTACACCACCGCGCCGCCACTATATTGATTTTAATTGTGTTTTTTATGTGTTCTAAATAAAACATACAAATTAGAATAATTGTTTCTTAACGGCAAGCAAAATTTACAGATTATTAAGTCTGGATTATATTTGTTTTATTATGCGAGACACTGTCACATGCTGTCTAATGACGGGTTGCGCATAAATAAAGACGAGTTTCAGTGCCTTTGGCAAAATTTGGCTGAACTGACTCACACAAACACACACAGACTGAGACACCTGTTGTATGACGACTCATGAAGGTGTTTATGAGCTAAGTTAGTCACTGAGTACGCCTGTGTTTGCATCTGTTTCTCTCTCACTGGCAATGATTATAATAAAAGTGGTCTATATCTGTGTCGGACAGGTCACATCACTGCTACCTTAGTGACGCTAGTTTATGCTGGAAGACTAAACACTAATAAGATTAGCTTAAAAGTCTAGCATGGATGTACTGTAAGCGTGTACATTTACATAACCATGGTGTGTGTACTGTACATGCAAAGAATTAGCAATTTTAGCCATTACGGCCATGTTGGTTTTAACAGGAAACACGAAAAGTACAGTGGCAGAAAGCGATAACAGCTTAGATAGCATAAAGCCTTCTTTCGAACCCTGGGTTGAGGTTAATGCACTTTGTCTGACACGCACTGTTTAACGGCTACAGCTGCTTATCTGTATCCTCTGACTATCTGAGCTTTTTGCAGAGTCAGATAGGGCTTTGGTTTCCTCTTCATCAATCACCTAATCTAATAGCAAGATGATATATTACAGCTGTAATGCGGTATCACTCAATCATGGATATTGCACTGTATAAAGTTTAAAGGCTTCTAGAGTTGGAAATGCTTCAAAACTTGCTGGTCTGGTAGCATAAAGCATGGCATTTGTTTTATTTTAAACTTGAGGTTCAAATTGCCCGTGTCAGCTCAAAATCATTTGGACGATGTTAAGTTTCACATTGTCCCCAAGAAAACATTGCGCATATCATTATATAGTATAACCATGACCAGTGACACAAGGCAAGTTTGGGGTAATATATTCTTGCACATACAGTATTGTATATTGCTTTGACTATTCCACGTCACCTGCCGTCCATCTGACTAACATGTCTGAGGTTATGTACCGCAAGTGTGGCTGGCAGCCACTAAGGAATTCACTATACCACAGTGTATGGATTTAATTAAAAGCTTTGGGGACAGACTGCACGTAAAGTATGTGCCTGTGGTGTGCTAATAGTTAATATACTGGTCCGTCTACTTGCTGTTGAACCTACAGTATACAAACTGGGGGACCTGATCAACACCTCACTTCTAGGCCAGAAAATGAGTTACGCACAGAATCTTTGGTGGCACGTTTGGTGCTTGGATTCGATCCAAAATGAAATCCTGGTTAGGATAGAAGTGCAGGATGCAGGTTTGCAGAACCATAATGGACACCAAATCAGAAAACCAGCACTCTCTTCATATTGCACTTTTAGGACACCACAAATCATTTTTATCTTCCAGTGCCCACAAATGTTCATTTCTGCCTCTCTTGGGCAGAGAGACTTACATCCTCAGGCCTATAGCAGGAGCGTAAGTGCATCCATCATGCCATAAAAATATCCCACTCTCACACTCCCACTTCCATTAATGAGTCCAACTGGGCGGCAACAGCATTAGGTGTTGTCAATATCAGTGTCCAAGAAATGTCTTCCTGTAATTGAATATGTTATGTCTTCGTGCAGAGACATAATCAAGAAGGCAGACATAAAGATTCTACTCAACATACTACTGTATAAGTTCTTGGTTAGAAGAAAGACTGTAATTTTCCCACCCAATTCTGGCTGTGTTTTAGAATTAGTCCATTAACACTGCAGCTTCCAAGGTCCATGTTTGTGGACCTACAGTACTACGCTTGGTTGTTGCTGTTGTTTCTACCTTATTGTACTGCATAAACATGTCTTATAATGCTTGTAATGTTCATGATATACTGATAACATGATAAAATAAGCATTTTCTGTTCTTGTTATCAATTTTAGCCCTCTAATTTTATTACAAAGCTAAAGAGGTTGACTGTAGAATGAAGATTCTCTCAGTTTTTATTTACAGTACACACACTAGTTTAATGTGAAGTTGTTTTAGTTTACTGAAAACAGTCATTTTGGGTTGTACATTACTGGTACCTAACTACAGTATGTGTCATGGTTTATTTCTGTTTTTTTTTTTCATATGTGTGAAATACGTGTGCGTGCGAGTGTGCGTGCGAGTGTGGGTCATTCCTAATAAGTAAAAAGAAAAGCAGTTGTTGGTACTGGTCGATGGGGGTCACTAACTTTCTGCCCTCTGGGACCAGTGGAGGTCCCACATCCTCTGAGTTTAATGTTTCTTAGAAGTTTGAAGGTCCCCGGTTGTCTCACCCCTGACCTTAATGCCTCAACTTTCTGTGGGCTTTGGAGTCTGCACTATGATAGATGAGTGTAAGTCTCTGTTGACTCTGTTCAAGTCCCTCACACTATGTGAGATCCAGGAAAAACACTGATGTTGAAGTAGCATCACTAATTGTCTCTCCACATTTTCTTTGCTGTTCACATTTAATAATGTGGCAGATGCTTTTTTTTTTTAAATTATATGTGAATTATAATAATCTACTGCATGTCCAGTAGTGGATTTCAGGCAGGCTTGTTAATTTAACTCACAACCTACAAGGTACATGATCTAGATTTTAAGATCTTTCAATTAGAGTTTCCACCTTAAGTGTGTTACAATAAAAGCAAGCTAATGTAAAAATAATGTATAGGAAGTTTGTCTATATATATTTATTATTTTTTTTTTTTATTAGATCAATGTATTATTTATTGAACAGTGGAGTATACAAGTACAAAGAAATATACAAAATATTTTTATATATATTTTATAAATAAATATACATTTTTTTGAGTGGAGTGTCAAAGTCTTCTCCATCACATCCCAAAATTATTCATGGAATCCAGGTCTTCATGGAAAAACTGGAGTGAAACTGGTAGCGGAAGGTGAAGGATGATACTGTAAACTAAAGTTTTTGTTTTGTTTTTAGTGTTCCTCATAATCTTCAACAAACTTTGTAATTAAAAAGGTTTTGTGAAAAAACATGTTTATTCCAAGATGCTGCCGTGACTCATTACTAACAAACAAAAAACACAATCAAAGCATGCGTCTGCTATATACAGTATATATATTTTTAGCCAATTCCTCCCCGTCACTAGGGGGCTCCCTCATTAAAACTACCACTACCACTCAGTCGGGAGGGCGAAAACTATCCCGTGTTTCCTCTGAACCGCGTCCGCATCTTTTGGAAATGCTTGCTCACGCACCATTAGGAGCGGAGTAACACACTCGGAGGAAAGTGCTAGCCGCTCCTTCCGCGTGCGCGAGCTCACAGACGCCCCTGATTGGCTGTGGAGCCGTGATTAATGTGGGAGCGCAAGTACCTCTCATCCCTCCCCCCTGAGAGAGCTCGGCCAATCAGCTCTCTCTGTGCCTCCGGCTGTGAGAGGAAAACAGCATCACCTGGGGTTCGAACCAGCGGATGATAGGGCGAGCGCTTTACCACTGCGCCACTCGGAGGCACGCCATATATATATATATATATATATATATATATATATATATATATATATATATATATGTATATATATATATTATTTTAATTAAAACTCAAAAATCAACACTACTATTAATACAAATTAACATAATTACATTGGCACAAATGCAACTGCAGGCTGATTTATCCATAGTCATAATTGTCTCATTGTCTATACCGCTTTATCTGTATACAGGATCGCAAGGGGGCTGGAGCCAATTCAAGGAAACTTAGGGCACAAGCGGCGGGACACCCTGGACAGGGTGCCAATCCATTTCAGGACGCACATAGACATAAACTCACACACTATGAGCAATTTAGGAACGCTTGCATGTGGACAGATTTGGACTGTGGGAGGAAACCCACTAAGCACATGGAGAACATGTACAGGTAAATGCCTAAGATGGAATCGAACCTGAAACCTACTGTAGAGGTGCAAGGCGACAGTGTAAACCACTATGCCACCGTTCCACCTGGAGCTATAGTGTTTTGCAAAGTTGACTTAATATTTTGGCATTTGTGCTTTTTAACACCCTTGTGACTTAAACGAAAAAAGTAACAAACAGAATAAACAGTTTTTTGCTTCTTTTGAAAAACTTGTTTTTTTCTTAACGCTGCCAAAATGGGGTTCACTCATTTGATTTTTCAGTCAAACCGTTCCTGTAAACCTGACTAATCTCTCGAGGGTAAATACAGAAATTTACAAAAGAGAGTTGTGAACACATTCATATTACAGTCCATGTTAATTTGCTCTGTATTTGTGTTCAGTTTAAATTGTAGCCAAAGACTGAAGGTGTAGCAACAAAATGTCTATATGTACAGTAGTTGTAGTCTAAACATATTAATAACTGGTGCTTGATTTTTCACAGGATGACTGGTTTGGGGGTCATGTTTTTTTTTTTTTTTTTTCCAGTCACACACATTTTTATACTCATCAGACACATGTCTCGAGTCTGCACGCAGCTTCCACTTCTGATCCACCCACTCAAGTGTATTTTTTTAAACACTTAAAAAAGGTCAAGGTGGATTTACCCTTTAATGCATCTTTTTTTTTTTTTTTTTTTAAATGTGACCTTTTCGTAGCACGATATATGCATCACAGTTTCATTTGTTGGTTTGGAATATACTGTATGTTTGATGCCAAAATAAGTTAAATATCAGTAGAAACACTTTCAAGCCTCGTCATGAAAATATGCTCAGATAATATAAAGTGAAAACAATCATAATTTTTTATTCTTTTTAAATGATTAAAGATAAATCTGGCACAAGAAAATTTGTGTACATATCATCAGGGATGATTTTAATTTATGGTAGATTGCAATAAACATTTTTAATCTCATGTCAGTATGTAACACGGCACGTCACAATGTGTTCACAGTTTGTTCTTTTACACTAACAGACTCTTCTCCCTGGAGGTCCAGCATTCCTCAACGTAAATCTGACCAGGCTTAAGTTTTATTTCAGGCTGTTTCAGGCCCGCCGAGAGGAAAAGTATCTGAGAAAGGTGGGAAATAAATCTGTTCAAAGCTGAAGAATTAAGTCTTTGTTTAAAGCTGGAGAAAAAAAAATGCTGACTCTTGCTGGCTGGGTTTTTCCTAAAAGCTGGAGGGTAACTTTAAGGTTTAGGATACTGGTTGTGGGTAATACCACAATCGAGCTTTTTCATGTGTGTTCTTGCATGTGGGTGGTTTATTATGAAAAGCAAAAAAGATGAGATCAATTGATTGTAAAAATACACCTTCAGCCAGAGACAGGAAAAGGCTAAAAAGTACTACTCCTATAGGGCTTAAAAAACAACGCTTTTGTTTTTCTTTTTCTAATTTGGCCTGTAGAGTTGGTCTAATGTGTACAGATTTCCCAACAGCTGTACTTTCTCCATAGCATTTCTAATGCTTAATATGGTGATAATAGAAACATTTCAGCTTCTTCCATTAGCCAAACCAATCACGGAAGGCCTGGAGTCTATCCCAGTGAACTCCAGTGGGAACTAGGCAAGGTACATTCAGGGCACCCAAGTACGTTCTCACTGACACGCTCGCTCACACTATGGCCAATTTTAAAATGCCAGTTAGCCTAATTTGCTAAAAAACCACCAATCACAGGGAGAACATGAAAACTTCACACAGACTTGGAAATCGAACCCCTAACCCAGCAGGTGCAAGGCCCTAATGCTGATCCATAGCCAAATCAAGGATGTTGAAATGCATTTGGTTTTATTTGTTTTACAACAGCTGAAATAGATCAGCCATAACATTACAAAGCAAATCATTATGCCCAGTATTGTGTAACTCCACAAGACCTCTGGTGTGTTATGGTGTCTGACATCGGGACAAGATCCTTTGGGTGCTGTGGGTAGCAGGGTGGGGTCTCTGTGGATCGGATTTGTTTGTCTGGTACATCACATTGATTGGATTGGGATCTGGAGATTTTGGAGGCGTGATCGGTAACCTTTGCCTCTTTGCCTGTTGGGCTCCGTCTGTGGCAGAGGCTCTGGTGCACTGGGTGTTCTGATGCTTTTGTTTACTGACTTTTTTGGCAATTTGTACTACGTTGGCTTTTATTTGGGCTCAGAGCAGACAGGCTGGCCTTTGGTTCCCGTGGCCTTGATCCTGGGAAATTGATAATCATGTTAATAGATTAACGTTATGTGGTGTTAATGCTATGCCTTGAAATGTACTTTGTGACCCGTTAAAAGCCAAGTGATCTAGTGAGGTAGCTATCTTACTTTTTCTTGGTCAAACGTCCTCATTCACTGACAAATACTAGGGATTTGTGGTAAATGTATTCACTCATACAGTATTTCCTCTTTCCTGTCTAATTAGTATTTGCTATATTGTTTGGAGATTCTGAATTATATAATTCCCAAAGATGGCCAAAATAATTGGCAATAATCTCATGATAGGAAGGAAGGCTAACTTCCTCTCTGCAAACCACAATGCCAAGAACCAATCGTGATGTCCATAAGGTCATGTAGTTGGAAATGGACAAAATGGAGCAGTTTTTCGAGTGTGTTACTGTATGTACTGCCCCATGATACAGCATTTCTAATTCCAAAAGATGCAGAGGCGGCACAGGTCAGTCTTCGGTCTCCCCAGTTCATAGTTGGTGTGTCCTAGGGAAGAGTTGAGTTATGGGGGGAATAGACGGGTGACCATTCTGGGTGGAAAATATAGTTTGAAAAAATATGCTGTTATAGAAAACTAATCAACACCTTCTGACTATTTGACTCAGGAATTTGAAATGGTGAGCCTTTGTTGGCTGCTGTTTTCTTTCTCTTTTTTTTTAAACATCAATCGGCTTTGGCCATAGCATGACCTTCCCAAAGTATTAAATTACTTTAATTATGACCATCTGATTTCTGCATGACTTTCTTGCTGCTCCAAAAGCCAACCTGTCAAACATATTTAACATTCAGAGTACGCTGCACAGGACCTGGTGTGGAGTATTAAAGGATGTCTTAAGTGAGTGTGTCTCTATTTTGAGAACTGTATGTCTTTATATAAGCAAAAAAAAAGTTTTTTGTTCCAGTAATTCAGAGGATAGGTGGATATCGAAAAGGAAATCTGAAGTAAACCCACATATACAGTAGAGTATATGCTTTTGTATAGCTTCTAAGAAGATATCAGGTTTTATTACATATTGCTTATTGACAAAACACACAAAGAGAACAGAATTAAATAAGGACACAGTGAAAACCTACAGTATTGTTCCACAAATAAGAGGATGGGCCACTGGCTGAAACTTTAGCTGAGACTCTTTATTATTATTAAATATACAGTAGGCGGATGCGTTTGACTGGTTAATATTATTAATAAAATATCTCATGATGTGGACAATAAAATGCTGCAGTACATTTCCAAAAAAGTGCATTTCCTTGTCATCATAAAAAAGGTCTTCTTTTGAATTCTTAATCTGTAGTGAGATTATCTACAGAAACTTTTATACATTTATACAGTGGATTGGATTGTAGTGGAAATATTACCCACCCCCATAACCCCCCCCCCTCCCCCACCAAAAAAACAAAACAAAAGAAAACAGCCGGATATATATGAATATACACAATTTACCATCCAAATACTCCCACAAGATCTACCTACTAAACTAACCAGTGACTTTCAGTGTAAACCAGCTTCCCATTTTGCTGCACGGCATCGTGGGTGTATCTGACAAGCTCATCAGACGACTCTGTGGTGTGGGGTTTGAAACCCGTAGCGGACATGCTGTAACCTGAATTCACTTATCGACAGCGTTTCGCTCTGCCACAGTTCTCACGCAGGAAATCTTTTCTGGTAGAAGTTCCTGTAAACAGTTGCCATATTCTTTCGCTCATTCATTCCAGCCACAACAGAATATGCCACAGAAATTTAAATGCTTTCTATGATGTCATGGAAAACACATCTCTTTATCTCGTAGTAAAAAACTATTTTTAAAAAATGTAAAAAAAATGTAAATGATGATGAGAAGCTGACTGTGGTCGTCTTTCCCACACCTACGGATCGAATGTGTGAAAGATTGAGATTGAAAGAGTGAGTAAGTGTCAAATACAATTACATTTAATGAAAAACACTGAGATATTCGCATAGTGTCATTTGAACTTTTCCATCCTCCTGTGGCTGATTGCTGTGTCATGTTAGAATTGTGAAAATGATAAAAAATAAAAGAAGGGTTTACTTCAGGGTATACTTTATGTTCTTCTTCTTCTTCTTCTTTTTATTATTATTGTGGTCGGTAGAGCTCATTTACTCATTTCTCATTATACCATTTAAGACAGTTATGAATAATGCCTTCAAATTATATAAAATATTTTCTGTATTTAAGTGGGGGAAAAACTGTACTAGACAAATAGAATTTTAAATAAAAAGATTATATTACATACAGGCGGCGCGCTGGTGTAGTGGTTAGCACTGTCGCCTTGCACCTCCAGGGTCCAGGTTCGATTCCCGACCAGGCTCGATTCCCGTCTCTGTGTGCATGGAGTTTGCATGTTCTCCCCGTGCTTGGTGGGTTTCCTCCGGGTACTCCGGTTTCCTCCCACAGTCCAAAGATATGCAGGTTAGGCTAATTGGCATTCCTAAATTGACCATAGTGTGTGAATGAGTGTGTGTATAGAAGATGAATGAATATTACATACAATTTCTTGCATTTACAATCTTATATTTCCTTGTTGTTAACATGTGTAAAAGTTAGTGCCCTGCTTTTAATTCTATGCTTTTTTGTGTGAAAACATAATAACAATACTGTTATTTATTTAACAAAAATGAAGCCAAAAAGAAAAAAATCTTGCGGGCAATACTAAGTTGCTGCTCCTGTCGAGAAGTTGCCATAGCAGACATCCGATCCGCACAACAACTTGGCACAGGTTTTACGCTGGATGCCCTTCCTGACACAACCCTAATTACCCCTATGATTCAGTAGCATGTACAGTAGATCCATCATTAGCAGCAAAAACGTGAAGTAATTGTTTCCTGCATGATTTTGTTCAGTCTCTCATCATTTTGGTCAACATTTCTTTACAACATTGCTTCAGTTGATAGAGTCTTTTTTGGGGGATTCGCTTATGCACACCTCTTCTTAGATCTTGCCACAGCATTTCAGTTGGGTTAAGGTCTGGACTTTGACTAAGTCATTCCAAAACATTGATTCTATTATTCTTCAGCCACTGTTGGACAGATAACCTCACATTTTTCTCCAGAATATTCTGGTATACAGAGGAATCCATGATTGACTCATTGGCTGACAGTGGGTATGAGGTGTCTCTGCTGAAAATCTGATTTTTGTTTTTTTTGCCCAAAAGAGCATGGGTATTAAGGCCAAACAACTACTATATACTTTGGTCTCATTTGTCCAGGACATTGTTCCAAAAGTCTTGTGGTTTGTTCAGAAGCAGTTTAGCGAACCTCAGTCATGCTTCAGTGTTCTTTTTAGACAGAAGGAGGTTTTCTCCTGGCAACCCTTCCAAGTAAAGCGTACTTGTTCAACCTTCTGGTAAGTGTGCTGTCATGGACTTCAACATTTAACATGCTAAGTGAAGCCTGAGATGTAGCTCTCTCTTTTTTTTTGTATTCATCTGAGCATTGCACTCTTGGGAAGACTGTCAACTGTCTTTAATGCTTTTCACTTTACAGTGTAGAATGTTGAACGCCAATGTGTTTGGAAATGGTTTCATAAGTCTTTCCAGATTGATTTGCAGCAACAAGTCCATACAGTAGCCTGTGTCTTTCCCTCTTGGCATTGTGTTAACACACACCTGAATGTGCCAAACCAATAAACTGCCAAAACGTCCTCTTTATTCTAGAGGATTGCACACCTGCTGATGTTTAATTACAGTAATCAAGGGCTGATGATTAGCATCACCTGGCTGCAACTTACCCTCTCTTAAATCTTGTCGAAGCAGTTAGGGGGTATTTTGTATTGCCTACGTGTGTTTTTCTTTTTGGCTTCATTTTTGATAAATAAATAATGGAATGGTGAAACAAGCTATATTTAAGTGAAACTAAGTTTGCCTGAGGTTGTATTTGCGTAATACTAAGACCTTTTCCAATCAGATTATTTTTATTATGCTGTTACCAAAAAACACATCGAGGGCACTAATTTGTCAACATGACTGTATGTACAATTATTAAACATTAATATCATTTAGCAAATGTCATTATCCTTAGTGACTTACTGGAGTGCTTCATAGTCCCCATCAAATACCTACACTCATGTTAGTAAAGATACAGTACGGCAGGGTCTAAAAGGACCTACAGTAGCTATAAGATGATGATGATGCAAGATCATGTTTAGAGGAGATGTCATTGTTTAAGCAGATATCACTTATAGGTGTAGTCCTCCTACCTAAAAAAAGAAAAGAAAAGGAAGGCCAGTACTGAAGAAATGCATATTTAGCAGATTTGTTTCACTAAAGAGTTTCACATCCTCATACATGGAAATTAAATTATAATTCAAATTAATGTGGGTAATATGAGACAGCTGTATTAGGAACCCATTTAACCAAATGCTTCTAATAGCTATAGAAGAGTCTCAGCTATAGAAGTGTGAAGGAATTTTGGCCCAATTATTTTGCAGAATAGCTTTAAATCAGAAATACGAACTCAGTTCGGTCCTGTTACAGCATCTCAATGGGGTTCAAGTCAGGACTTTGTCTAGGCCACTCCCAAATTTATTTATTTATTTATTTATTTATTTATCCTTTAGAGCCAAAAGCTCTAAAACCCCTAAAACATAAAAGTATCCACACACCATGTTTGACATGTATGTACTGTACAAAATCTATAGACTGTTTGCTGTCTTAGCCCATGCCTTCCAATAAAAGTTACAGCTTTGATTTATCAGTCTACAGAACATTATCCCAAAAAGTTTCCCCATCCCTTTCTGGTGTTTGGGGTGACCGTTATGTTGCTTTTGATTTTCAACTTGCAACTCTTCCACAAATATCATTGTTGTTCAAGTCACTTTGTAATGATGAATGCTGACCTTATCTGGAGTAAGTGAAGGCACCAGTTTTGTATATGTTTGGGTTCTTTGTAATGTTAGAGATAGTCATCAATGTTATCTTGGGGGAAATTTGGTATTGGATGATGGTCATTATGGTAAAGATTCAACTGGTGCTTGAAATTTTCTCCTTTTGGTAAAAATGGTTGACATTGTAGAGCATTTAAAATGGCTTTGTAACTTTTCCCAAACTGATGTATTTTAATACCCTTGTAATGTTTTCTGTAAAGTCTTTACATTGTGGCATAGCGCACTGTTTGTTAAACAACTTTAGCAAGATTATGTATAAATGATGTAAAATCTTCAATATGACTTGAAGTAATCAAACTTGGCTATATCTATTTACATAGTCTGACTGAGGTCAGTTATTAATATATTAAATTTCAATTGGTTTATGTCAGGGTGGCACGGTGGCTAAGTGGTTAGCACTGTCACCTTGCACCTCCATGGTATGGGCTTGATTCTCCTTTCTGGAGTTTGCTTGTTCTCCCCTGGGTTTCCTCTGGGTCCTCCGGTTTCCTCCCACAGTTCAAAGGCATGCAGATTAGGATAATTGGCGTTCCCAAAGTGCCCTATTCAGGGAGTACCCTGCTTCGTGCCCTAAATCTCCTGGGATAGGCTCCAGGCTTCCCGCGACCCTGTATACAGGATTAAGTACTGTAGTATAGACGATGAGTGAGTGAATGATTAGTTAATGGCAGCACCGTGTTTAGCACTGTGTCCTTGCAACTCCACGGTCAAGGGTTTGACTCATGTTTCCCGTAACCCTGATAAGCAGTATAAGAGATAAACAGTATAGAAAATGATTGTGTGAGTGAATGAGTAAGTGGTTCATTGAGGTAGTAGGTGGTAAAGTTGGCATTGGATATTATTTTTCCTTTAATAAACTGAATGAACAGATAAAAACTGTATTTTGTGTTTATTCAGATTGGTTTGGTCTTGTATTTTTTTTTTTTTAAATCAACATGTGAATGCATAGATGATATTTTACAGATTTTTTAAAAATCATAAATGCAGTATTTTAATAGAAATTGCTAGACCTTGCAGATTGTTATGCATTCCTCCTCCACAATGGTGGCTCTCTTGTTTTGATTTCCCTCCATGTGCTTTTTTGTTTGCATTGACATACGCCATGTCTCTGACCCTGCCTGCCACTCGAGTGTTTCCTGATTGTATCCAGGTGTTCATTCATGAATTTGTTCTATACCCACAGTTTCTATGTTCTATCATTATATACATAATATTGTGTATTTATTCTGCTCTGAGTCATACTGTATAGTTCCCTGTTTAGAATTAGAAATGATCCTAATTATTTCTCTGCCTGAGTTTTTGTGCATGTGTCCTGGGTCATGTATTACTGTTTTTATTGTATTATTAATACAATATTTAAAATATATAAATATTTAAAATAACTGTCAGTTATTTGCATTATCAATGGAACATTATGGTCAGTATATTGACAGTCAGTATTTCCAATTGGAGAAAACTTGGTTAATCAAAAGTGTTAATTACAAAAGTGGTTGGTCAAACAATGTTCAAAAATATTTTCCAAAAAAATAGATTGTTATGTGAAATAAAAGATGTACAGTGCATAATTACAAGAGAAAAATATTTGAACAGAGCTGCAAAGAGCATCTATGAGGTGAAGACAATTGTTAGTACTCTAATGTGGTTGAACTGAAAGTTTTCTTGGCTGAAACTTGGAGAAAACTTGCCTGAAATTTCCCCAACTGGCTGATTCATTGCCCAGAAGTTGTCAAGAGGTTCGGTGAAGCAGAGTATGGCAAAAAAACTAAACAAACAAAAAAAGCAGTTTGATCTTAAATAAAGCCAGTATTCAGTATCAAATTTTTTTTTGTCTAATTATGACTCTTGCATTTAAACATAATCATCATTTATGGGAAATGTAGTGTATGAACAGTGTAACTTTCTTAAATAATATAAATTTATAATATAAACGCCATTTGGTTTAACAATTAGTTGTTTTCAAATACAGTAAAATTCATACACGTGTAAGTGCAGCTTAAGGATCCAGATGGTCAGTGCAGATGATCAGACAATCAAAGTAGAAAGTCTGCAACTTGTAAAATCTCTGTACTATAAATTAATCTGTTTGATGTCTATGCTTGTGGTTAGACTGTAATATTTTTTCTTTCTTTTTTTTTTTTTGCAACACATCATGTTTAGTTTTTTTCATTGTAGTATTGTAGCAAATACAAATGCGTGTTGTCCATATGCTGGTACAGGAAGTTTTATTATTAAGATTGATTATACAGTACATCATGAATTTCTCCTAAAAAAAAAAAAAGGTTGTGTTTGGATAGAAAATAAAAAATACCTTAAATAATCTTTTAAGACAACCATTTTAATGTTGTTTTAGTGCGTGTACTGTGAATACGCTAAACATATGGTCAGTCTGAGTTTTACAGCAAAACTGTCATACAGTTGGAGGATCGTGGTTCGTCTAGTTTGCCAAGAAAAGGTCATTCACAGTTGAAAAAATCTGTCAAAGACTTTCCAGTAGAGCCACTGATATGGCTGGAGAGAGAGAAAATAAATGTCAAAGCGTATTGGTTTTTACCCAAGCTTTTTATTTATCTAGAAAAAAAAGCTGACTGGTTTCTTTATGTTGTTTCAGGCTTTTTGTAAGAGGCTCATACTTGTGGCTTTGGAATGTTATAGACATATAAAAAGGGAAGAAAGCAAGAGAACAAAAGGGAAAAAAGAGAAATAAAGGAGTGAGTGTCCACACATCACATACTCTTGATTATATGCTGTGGACCAAAACACACAAGGAAAATAATTGAAGGCTACTTTTATAATGCCAACTAAGGGATTCTGGCCATGAGGTGATGAGGTGATTAACCCTTTTTTTTTTTTTTTTTTTTCAATTTAAATGCACCAAAGCAAGACTGTGGGTCTGGCCAAAGTAGATCCTGATGTGATCCCAAATTCCTCTAATATGCAAGTGGTGATGGATTTGCAACAAGATATCTATCAATTTGGAGCATCATGCACTCCATGAGCATTTGATGAATGAGTACAGACTACAGCGGGCTCCGAGCCACGTGTAACAACACCTGTACAGGATGGGTACATCCGAATATCACACCTGCGTGACAGGTACAGGATGGCCACAACAACTGCCCGAGTCACACCAGGAACACACAATCCCTCCATCTCACAGCAAGAACTGACAAATCTGGTCCAGTCCATGAGGAGGAGATGCACTGCAGTACTTCAAGCAGCTGGTGGCCACCAGATACTGACTGGTACTGACTGATTTTGAGCTTCTCTTCATTCAGGGACACATTGGGAAACATTTTTACTTTATGTCTTATGGTGTCGACTCTTTTAGTGTTCATACAAATATTTACACATTAAGTTTACTGAAAGTAAAAACAGTTGAAAGTCCGAGGACGTTTCTTTTTTTGCTGAGTATATATATATATATATATATATATATATATATATATATATATTATATAAATGCCTTTTATATAATGGTCAGCACTGTCGCCTTGCACCTCCAGGTCCTGGGTTTGATTCCACGTCAGGTCTGTGTGCATGGTGTCTGGATGTTCTCCCTGTTCTTGGTGGGTTTCCTCCAGGTTCTCCGGTTTCTTCTCACAGTCCAAAGACCTCATAAATTAAAATAAAATGAAAAAATATATATTTTTTTCTATTTAAATGCACCAAAGGTCTGACCAAATTGGATCCTGATGTGATCTTCTGCTTTTGTAGTGAATCCACCCCAAAGTGTGTGTGTTGACATACTTTTCTACTCACCATGATTGTAAAGTGTGGTTATACTGAGCTGTAGTCTTCATGTCAACTCTAATCAGTCTGGCCATTCTCCTCTTACCTTTCCCATCGAAAGGGCCCACAGAACTGCCAATCACTGGATGTTTCCCCTCTACACCGTTCTGAGGCAGCCATGCCTGAAAATCCCAGGAGATCTGCAGTTTCTTAAATACATAAAACATCAGCATCCACGTCATGGTCAAAGTCATTAAGAGCTTCCACACGTTTCGCACATTTCATTTCAACTCTGAGGCTTGATATGAAGATAAACTGAACCTATCTCCCTCTATCTGCATAGTTTTATGCACTGAACTGCTGCAACATGATTTGGTAATTAGATAATTGCTTGTATTTTCACAGCTTTTTAACAGAGCTGACTACGCAGGATTTAAAAACCAAACCAAAACTTTACGTTTATAAAACCCCCAATTTTAAGTCATTGCATAATAATTTATTCATGTTCGGTAGCCTGTGTCCTGGTCTGAGTTGCCATCATGTTGACAGTGACAATAAACCAAGACATTGATCAGATATGAAATCTAGTTCATGCCGTAAAAAAACAAAAAAAACAAAAACAAAAAAAAACACTGCACGCTTTGCCCATGCTGCAGAATCTTTGAAGCGCACCAGCGCTCGCTTGTGCCGTCACAGCTCAGAATGAAACAAATTTTGAGGTTGGGGCATTTTCGCATGTGCCGTGTAAGAAAATGCAGATGGTGGGTTAAAGTTTCCTGTACTAATTCCCCCAACCTAAGAGACTAAACATTGTTTTCTGCCACCACCCACGAGCTGCTGCATCGTTTCTGCCCGTTTCTAGGTCAGGGTTGGTGAAATGCCACAAGCCTCATGGGAAAGAAGAGAAATCGAGTCGTCCATCATTCTGTTTTTCACTCGTCACTCCTTCCTGACCGTCCCTGGAGACAATCTGTCCACCCTTAGACACGTGTGAGCACTGTATTCTCTTCCTCAATTCCCAAAAGTGAGAATTGTTAACGTCCTGCTTAAATCACACTGCATGTAATTACAGATGTTCTTCGCATGTTCTTTCTGCCAGAACAGCCGTGAGCTGAGAGAATGATTCTGATTCGCCGTGAAAGGGGAAGTCGAAACCTTTACGCCTGTGATTTGAAGTCAGGCTTTACTTTGGCTGCTTTTTATTTCTTCATATTTTTTTCCACACATTCCTGTTGTATTTGGTTATTTCTGGTATCGCTCTTTCCTCTCTGGTGGTTTCTAATGCGGAGCTTAAGAATCACCAAGTTTACAGACACACCAAGCAGCTGCATCCCACCAGCTTACGGTGCTCGAAGACTGGAATCCACGCTGTTGTGCAGCGCCAATGAATGCAACAAAGAATGAACCACACTTGGGCTGAAAAGAAACTTGGTAGCACATGCAGCTTCCTGGGAATCTTTCGAATCTTGGCAAGCCCACCCCTAATCAGTCAAGCGAGACCAGCCGTCTTCTTTCTCACACTCAAAAAACTCATTGTGAGGTTTTGTAGCTCGCTGCTTATCAATTCCGCTCTGCCAGTTGAAAAGAAAACCCTACCGCAAAGAGACACCCACCTTGGACTTGTACACACTTGCCTCTTTTTATCTGTCCTTTTACTCATTTAAATCATGTCCCGGAGATATTTATAGGATTTGTTTATGGGTAGGAAGAAAGAAAACATGAAGGCAGATGGTATGAAATGGGTCTGTATATTCGAGCCGTATACAGTAGTGCACAGTATATAGTGCATATGCATATTTTTGTTAAATTGTAGACATAATAATAGGCATCCTGGAAAAGAACGATCATTAGACCACAGTCACCCACTTCTTTTCATTTTTCCGTTATATCATATAATCCTTTTTTACAATGTCGTGAGAGATGACATTTCTCTCTGTCACATTTTTACTACTATGTGCCTCTGAAGCAAGACGCTAGATGATTAAACTCTGCCTCAGATCACAGCCATATTTTCTCACAACAAAAGTGACATGTTAAAAAACTATGCGATTTTTGTTAGAGTATGCATAATTGTATAGATGTTTTTTTTTCTTTTTACATAACTATTAAAAAAATCTGTATTTTTTTTTTCCTCCCAAAATTTTTCAAATTTACCCTGAGAAGAGATGTATTTAAAGTATATACAGTACATGTAATGTTATTGCAACTGTAAATTATACAGTTGCAGAAAGATGAAAGAAGTACAATAAAGGCCTGTGCATGCTACACGGTTGAGGAAAAAACAAAAAGACTTCTTTGCAATTAATATTTACACTGGTTCAATAGTCATCCTTTTAACAATAACGTGTGTAAGAATTGACTATAAGAGAAAACTATAAATTTTACTAATTAAGCGCAGTCACCTCAAGGAAATGTACTGTACAATGTTTGTTCAAGTCAATTTGGGACTTTTGATTGTGCAGAAAAACAGAACGTAGTTGTGAGTGTAAAAACTAGCCTTATTTCTCTATATAGTCCACTACTACACTAATTCATCCCATTGTTTCACCAGAAGCACGGCAGAACGTTTATTCAGTATGCCAGAGCCATGATCAGTCTGTTTGCTTCACATCTGAAATGCTGGACTTCCCACTCGTTTGGAACGCGGCCAGGACTGCACAAAGGGATGTGGCCAGCCGACTTCCTGTAAAATGCAAGTGGTGACAAATTTGTCTCTTCTGCAAGTCGGCGACAAGATATCTATCAATTTTCAAGCATCATGGATTTCATTCCCCGAATAGTCATGGGAAAAAATTACACTAGGCTCTCAGCCACCTGAGTCAGGAACGTCATTCACAAATACATATGTACTTTTTTAATGATGGCATGCACCGTTCAAATATTTTACTGCGGCATATAATCTTATCACTGAACTGTGCTTGTGTAAATGTCGATCAGTTTTACACCTTCATTTCCGAGAAATTTCATCAAAAGTCTCGGTTTGACTTTAAAACAACATTCATATAATAACATCCCATTTGTGTACTATTAACCAAACAGCTTAACAAGTTCAGGCAAAATCACAAGTCCTGGCTTGACTGGAACGCCCCGTATAATAATATCGATTTTGCATAAAAAATCGCTTTGACTGTAAAATGAATTCTGAACCAACAGTTATAATCAATAATCCAACAGTTAAAGAACAGGTAACCTAATATTCTAGCTAAAGTTTGCAGCCATCAACATTTCTGGTCCTGAACTTTATACCAAACCACTGGTTGATGTTATTTATAGCCCTTCTTGTTTGCACCGTATTGTGGTTCGTATTGTGGAGCCATTTAAATTCAAGGGCCAAGACAGAATAGTTATATCTAAACAATGTAGCACCAGCAACAACGAGGTTATACAGTATGGACTCCAACTACAGGTATGAAGCTGGAAGTAATATCAGCCGTACTCACACTCAGTACAACCTAATATAATTTTATACAATGTTTATATACTGTATATAAGGTGATTGAATTTTCAGGCACAGTGTGCTCAAACGTTCTGTTTATTTTTGCTAGAGGAAATAGAGCTTGAAAATCCATACTCAGTTTCGAGCAAGTTTAAAGGTGCATCT
This sequence comes from Channallabes apus, assembly GCA_030522415.1. Classification (NCBI taxonomy): domain Eukaryota; kingdom Metazoa; phylum Chordata; class Actinopteri; order Siluriformes; family Clariidae; genus Channallabes; species Channallabes apus. Next base: position 18,705,530 of record CM060112.1, read on the forward strand.
GGTAAAATAGTTGTTTCTTCTTCAATTTCATCTTTATCTAATAAACTCAAAGGTCATATCCCTGAAAAATATGGATTGCCACATGGCCTGAAGACACTACGGCCGTTTTCAGGCAGGATTGCTTTGTACCATTCCAAAGTACGATTATCATTAGTAATATCATTCGGTTCCCGTGTACACTCGCACCCACCCACACACAGACACACAAACAAAGAAGAAGATTCCTTTAGCAGAGTTGACCTTCCCACTATGCTTACTATTATTAATTTTTTGGGGGAAATGTCAAGAACAACGCCTTCATCTGTCCTCCTACAGGTCCCCCACTTCGTGCAAATAAATGCTGAGAATATGCAGATTTCTGAGAAGACTGATGATGTGACACTCTAAACCAGAGTTTAGTGCAATGTTTTTGGTATGGTTAGCCTTCACATGTGGTTCAAACCATGTTTGAGTACAAAGAATTGTGCTCCAAACCAACTTGAAAATGGTACATCGATCCGTGCTCGGCCGAAAGAGCGCTCACATTAATCAAACATAAACAGAGTTAAGCATACTTAGGATACTTGGATTTGTGTCCAAACCCTTAGTGTGAAAGCACTAATTGAAGAATATTGTAGTAACTGTTTCTACATGGAATTTTAATCTGGACTAACATACTGGACTGGTGAGATACACACAGTGAAACATCCTAGTTTGTTTATGGGAAATATAATGGCTCTTGAAATGCTGCGTGACCAATCAGTAATCAAATTAATGGAGCGGAACTAAGTTTTGCACAAAATAACTCTAATGCTCTAAGACATCGAAGGTTAACACTAATTATTAATTATATTCCAGTGAAATGGTGACAGCATCACGGGCACCCAAGACTCAGCCATGGGGCCAAAGGCCAGCCCGTCCGGTCCGATCTCACAGCAAAGGCATAAGGGAACTGAACCAATTTTGTCTTTAATGTTTTGTGTTGTAATGTTACTGTATGGCTTAAGATTCCCACAACGATACCCGAATCAGACAAACACAGCCACTCTCATGATGCATTACTGTACGAACACCAGTTTGAAAAGCTACAGATTTAACACTGATGACTAAAATGATGATTAAATTCCTTTCTGGGAAAAAATTATTTGTAATCATGAGAAAGTCAGAGCTCTAATACCCATAGTGTACACCCATAACAGGCTATGCTTGGTTTGACTTGGAATTCAAGTGTAGAAGAAATGATGTTTAATTACTTATAACGTAAATTATAACTTAAATATATCAAGTTCTTTTGATTTTGTAAATGAATGATTTCTAATTATTTATGACTGCATCGGGGTATTTATGACTGCATTGACTACAACTGCAATGAGTTGCTTTTTGAATCAGGTTTCTTTCTCTTGTCATCCCTGGGAGTTTTTCTGTGCTACTCACGACTTCTGGGTTGCTCATTATAAATCTAAATCTACATTTAAAAAATATTTTTTAGGATTTGGATTTTGTAGACTTTTATGCACTGTAGGTTTTTAGATGTAAAATAAAATCTACACAACCCTTAAGCTAAATTGCTCATTTTGATCATGCAAGTACTAACCTTTACACCATGAGAGGTACCCTGGGAAAGTACTGACCTCATTTGCTTGTTTTGGTTCAACTTTCAATCATGAATCATTTTAATAAACCCCTCTCAGCGCTCAGTGAAACAGGTAAATGCCTGCTTTCCCCACCTGATCACTTTGAGCAGATTGCTTTATTACGCCACTTGGCCTGCGGCTGCTGAAATCTAGAGGGAGGGAGGGAGGGAGGGAGGGAAGGGGGGCAGATGATGGGAGGGAGGGAAGGGGGGCAGATGATGGGAGGGAGGGAAAGGGGGCAGATGATGGGAGGAAGAGACATTGAAATGTTTGGGTGGCATATGAAATTTCCCCATAGCTGCACTTATTTTATATTCTGTAGGTAGCACGATAGCTTGTCTCACACATTGGCCATATTTACCACGGAATATATACAATGCCTATAATTTAAACAATTTAGACCACAGAGGAAAACCTACCTGGCTTGTAACTCAGACACGTGGCAAGTTTGGTTTCGTATTCCCCATGCTGCCATAAATTACTGCTAATTGATTAATGAAATCATTCTTTTGAATCTTGTTTCATATTTAATAACACAATGTAAGGAAATTCTTTTTGACAACATAGCCACAAAACTAAACTTCAGAAATAAACACAACTACACCTCATTGCACATCTGTGCAAGATTACACAAACAAAATACTCACCATGTGAGATTGCTGGATCGAGTCCCATGTTGATTTTTTCCTCTACAGTAGTTTTTTTCCTCCTCACCATTTAAACAGCATGCATGATATAAAATTAGCTGATGCAGAAAAGCAGATTTACTTTTTTTAAACCTATTTAAAATGATTTGATTACGTGTGGGGGCAGCACAGTGGTGTAGTGGTCAACACTGTCGCCTTGCACCTTCATGGTCCAGGTTCGATTTCCGTCTCTGTATGAAGTTTGCATCTCCCGGTGCTTGGTGAGTTTCCCCCGGGTATTCCAGTTTCCTCCCACAATACAAAGACCTGCAGAAAAGGCTAATTGGCGTTTCCAAATTGCCCATAGTATGTGTGTGTGTGTGCTCTGCAATGGATTGGGACAGGGTGTATCCCGCCTTATGCCTGGAACAAGCTCCAGGCCCACTGCGACCCTAAATACAAGCAGTATAGACGATGAGTGTGTGAAATACATAGTTATAAATAAAAGAACTGTCTTGGTAATGGAATATTCTGCTGAATGAGGGTAGATTTTCAGTTCCTGCTTTAAAATAAGTGATGATATGATAAGGGAGGAATGGAGTAACTTCTCTATCCTCAAATGCCTCAAAGAGTAGAAAAGTTTTAGAGTAATTTAGCAATCCCTAGTGAAAAATCATGCATTCTTTATTTGTGAATATAAGATTTTCCATAGTATTAAGTTTTGCCATTCCCTTTAATTATGAATTAAAATAAACATGTTTGAAGTATTGTACTGTATATGTGATTACATTTAAAAAATGAAGCCACATGAAATAAAAAGGACATCACATGTATCACATGTAAAAAATACAAATTGATAATACAAAGAAAAGCATGTGGAGAAAAAAGAATTGTGTAAAACATAATGAAAAAATAAATAAATCATAAGTGGTAAGTATACAGTATTAATTATGTGAAAAATAAATGAATTGTGTAAAAGAATCACTTGGCAAAAAGGAATCATATGTAAAAAGATCTGGTACAAAACATATTATATCTAAAATAATGAAATAAAAAACAAACAAACAAGTAAATAAATAAATCTCATAATATAAATGAGCCATGTGAAAAAAAAATCTAATGAAATGGAGAATCACATAAGAAAATAAATAAATCATATGTATCTGTTATTTATAGGTGGAAATGAAACTTGTAAAATTAATGAACATGTACAAATTTTTATTATTATTATTGTTATTATTTTTACAATTTGTTAAACACTCATTAGAAAAATAAATAAGATGCATCTGAAAGTAATCAAAAAGCAAAAATATTTGACAACACACTGGTGTGATCCTTCATGAGAAGAATGATTACAATTCTTCATAAATATTTGCATGTTCTTTGCCTCTGAATAAAATTCAACTAGAAACAAAGGCCTCTGTTGCTATCATGGTTTGCCATCACAGATGTGGCTGCTTCCGTCTGATCTGCTCCTCTTCTGATCTCCTGCAGCCATCAGCACGTGACTGACGATGAGACGACGATGACACACACACACACACACACACACACACACACACACACACACACACACACACACACACACACACACAGACATTCTGTAATTCAGAGTCATGCTGTGGAAAAATCAGATTACGGCATTCTTTTTATATTCTGGGGAGAAGATATATTTTATACTTTAAACTAGGCCTATATTATAGGATTATATAAAGTTACTTGAATGAATGAATAAATAAGCAACCAATACAACAAATAGAAAAAATTAAATAAGAGCTTTTAAAAGTTTCTATTCTATTCTATTCTATTCTATTCTATTCTATTCTAGTATATTGTTTACGTTTGATTCTTTTCTCTACTTTGGTGACCTCTGTTGGCCATAGAGGAAACAGATAATTTTTTATTTACAGTAATTCTAAATTGTAAAACAATTCTAGAACAATATTTAAAATGAATCCTCCAAAATATCCAATCATCTCTTTTGAACAGTTGATCTTGAGATGTTTCTGCTACTTATACTCTGTAAATCCTTCATAACGGCTCTAATCTAAGATGCTGTTTGTTAATTGGTGATTTCTGAGGCTGGTAACTCTAAATGAACTTCTCCTCTGCAGTAGAGGTAAGTTTTGGTCTTGATTTCCTGGTTAGGTCTTCATGAGAGACAGGTTCATCATGGTCCTTGATGGGTTTTGCAAACGCACTTGACAAAACTGCTCTTGCAAGAACTATTACAGAACAGCTGGCCTTTGTGTCTTAAAATAACGATAGACTGTTGCTGGTGTAACTTAAGGACCCAATGCCATACTTATATGTTATTTTATAGCTTTGACATTTTACATATTGTTCAAGAATGTAGAAAATAAATCTCTAAACAAAAACATTGAATTAAAGGTGTGTTCAAACTTTTGACTGATACTGTATTAACTAAAATAGTGCTTCCCCACACAACAGTGAATTAACACAAACTGCAAGGAAGACAAGACTTTTGTTGCATAGCAGTTCACTCAACCAACACTGTAATGCTACAAAGCCATATCATTAACACCTTTTACAGCAACCACTATTAATATTTACTCTCATTTCTGCACCCTCAGCTGCACAATCTAGTCTAGTCATCCCTAGACACACCATCTGCATCATGGGCTTTTTCATTAATAAATCTATACTTTAGGAATTTAGTCATCTTTAATCTGACAAACCATTTCCTCTAACAAGTTTATGATGTAAAGTTTGATACCCAATGGAAGTTGCTCAAAGTTTGCATCAACGCTTGAACAAACAGTATGTTCACCATTATTAATGAAGTGGATGTGGATGGGACAACACTGATGACTTCCTTTGTGGGAGGGAAAACTTGATAAGGGCTTTATAAATAGCAAAATATTTTAAACTAAATGTTAATATGATTGTAAAACTAAGAACAGCCCTGGTTTAACAGTATTATGTCTTTAATACTGATGTTTTTATCTACATTCAGACTAAAACTGAGCAACTTGCTACTGAAGATGCACAAGCAGTGCTGATATCAACATTTGGTTCAGTTTAGATTGTTTCTTTGTACTGGGTTATGTCTATGTACAATATACAATATGCAATGTACAATATAAAATAATTACTACTAATGTTTTTAATACAAGATACTTTGTGACAATTGATTTTGTTATCAATTTACCCTATTTTATTGCATTTAGTCAATATTTTCTTCAGGAACCAGCATCCTCATTAGTAGGTTAGCAGTCAAATACTTTTTTATTTAAAAATAAAAGACAAAACAAAAGACTCTCATTTTACATTTTACGATAAACTGGTTTCCATTTTGGTTGGCGAGCAGTCACAGTTAGTGCAATCATCCTTGTACACAGGGGTGGTGGGAAGATTTAATACTTAATTGGATTAAAGATCAAAACTAGAAACAGGATTTGTTTTAGAGGGGGGGGAGGGGGGGCAGAGAAGTTTTTGAAGTGTGTGTGGTGCGGGGGCAAACTTTTACAAAAAGTCCCAAATTTTTAGTTTAAATGACTATGCTTGAGACTTAATATAATGTGGGCCAGGTTAACTGAGCTGAGTCAGTTAATTAATGACTTTTCACATCATTAACAGCTGTAATTAGCACAGTGGGAGCACTGTAGGGTTCAGAGAGAGGATCATCTCAGCAAGTGGCCTAATGGAAACACTTTTATGAATTGGATGTGCAGTCAGAAGGTGTAACATACAGTAAAATAGTGGTCAATCTTCAATGCTAATAATAATAATAATAATAATAATAAATTTCCCATTTTTATAAATGTAAAGTTTATCTTAAAGCTAATATACTTTTTCCATTTGATAACTGAATGAATTGTAGAGATGATCCTAAATGCCTGTTCAGTGTAAATCTGACACACAATCAGAAACATCAGGCTACTAAACCACATCTGCTGAATGTGCAAGACAACAGTCCTAACCATTATACTGTAACCCTGTACTGTACCATTGTGCTGTACCACTACAGTATACTGTACCATTGTGCTGTACCATTATACTGTACCACTATACTGTACCACTATACTGTACCACTATACTGTACCATTGTGCTGTACCACTGTGCTGTACCACTATACTGTACCACTGTGCTGTACCATTGTGCTGTACCATTATACTGTACCACTGTGCTGTACCACTATGCTGTACCACTGTACTGTACCACTGTACTGTACCACTGTGCTGTACCACTATACTGTACCACTGTGCTGTACCACTATACTGTACCATTGTGCTGTACCACTATACTGTACCACTGTGCTGTACCATTGTGCTGTACCATTATACTGTACCACTGTGCTGTACCACTGTGCTGTACCACTATGCTGTACCACTGTACTGTACCACTGTGCTGTACCACTATACTATACCACTGTGCTGTACCACTATACTGTACCACTGTGCTGTACCACTGTACTGTACCACTGTGCTGTAACACTGTGCTGTACCACTATACTTTACCATTGTGCTGTACCACTGTACTGTACCAACATACTGTACCACTGTGCTGTACCACTATACTGTACCACTGTGCTGTACCATTTTGCTGTACCACTATACTGTACCACTGTGCTGTACCACTGTACTGTACCATTGTGCTGTACCACTGTGCTGTACCATTGTGCTGTACCACTGTGCTGGACCATTGTGCTGTACCACTATACTGTACCACTGTGCTGTACCACTGTGCTGTACCACTATACTGTACCACTGTGCTGTACCACTATACTGTACCACTGTGCTGTACCACTGTGCTGTACCATTGTGCTGTACCACTGTGCTGTACCACTATACTGTACCACTGTGCTGTACCACTGTGCTGTACCATTGTGCTGTACCACTGTACTGTACCACTGTGCTGTACCACTGTGCTGTACCACTATACTGTACCACTGTGCTGTACCACTATACTGTACCACTGTGCTGTACCACTATACTGTACCACTATACTGTACCACTGTGCTGTACCACTATACTGTACCATTGTGCTGTACCACTATATTGTACCACTATACTGTACTATTGCGCTGTACCATTGTGCTGTACCACTATACTGTACCATTGTGCTGTACCACTATACTGTACCACTGTGCTGTACCACTGTGCTGTACCATTGTGCTGTACCACTGTGCTGGACCATTGTGCTGTATTCAAGATTCAAGATTCAAGATTCAAAGAACTTTATTAATCCCAAAGGGAAATTGCTTATGCTTGGTTACAGGTGCTCACAGTTGTTTAACTAAGGAAGGTAATAAAGGTAAAAAAAAAAAAAAAAAAAAGGGTAAGTATTAGTGTCCTGTTGTATACCAGTCAGTGAAAAAATCCACATACATGTGTGTATGAGTTACAGAGAAGAGTTGTAAAGTTTTATGGCCGTTGGGAGGAAGGATCTCCTGTGACGCTCGGTGGAACACTTGATAGTAATCAGTCTCTGGCTGAAACTGCTCCTCTGTTCAGCCAAAACACTGTATAGCGGGTGAGAAGGATTGTTCACAATGGATTGTACTTTGGACAGAATCCTCCTCTTTGCTACTACATCCACCGAGTCAAGCTCCATGCCTAGCACAGATCCGGCCTTTTTAATGGACTTGTCCAGTTTGTTCTTATCCGACACCTTAATGTTACCACCCCAACAGACAACAGCGTAAAAAATGACACTCGCCACAACGGTCTCATCGAACATCCGTAGAATGGTATTACAGACGTTAAAAGACCTGAGCCTTCGAAGAAAGTACAATCGACTCTGACCTTTCTTGTAGAGTGCCGTTGTGTTGAGTGACCAGTCAAGTTTGTTGTCCAGATAAACTCCCAGATATTTGTAATCGGAGACAATGTCCACTATCTCCCCCTTGACAGATATAGGAGTCACAGGGGTCTTGCTTCTCCTAAAGTCTACCACCATCTCCTTTGTTTTCCTGATGTTGAGTTGTAGGTGATTACGCTCACACCAGGAAACGAAGTCATCCACAACAGACTGATACTCCGAGGTGTCACCCTCCTCTATACACCCAACAACCACAGAGTCGTCAGAGAACTTCTGCAGGTGGCATGACTCTGAGTTATATCTAAAGTCGGATGTATAGAGGGTGAAAAGAAACGGAGATAGTACCGTCCCCTGGGGAGCTCCAGTGCTGCAGTTCAAAGTCTCTGACACACAGTTCTTTAGTCAGACATACTGGGGGCGACAGGTCAGGTAGTCCATGATCCAGGAAACCAAGCGGGTGTCAATGTTTATGTTCCTTAATTTCTCCCCCAGTACTGCTGGTTGGATGGTGTTGAAGGCACTGGAGAAGTCAAAGAACATCATCCTTACGGAGGTCCTAGGCTTGTCAAGGTGAGAGTAGGTGCGATGTAGCAGGTGTAGTATGGCGTCATCAACACCCATGAACGGCTGATAGGCAAACTGAAGAGGGTCCAGAGAGGACTTCACCAGGGGACGAAGTGTATCCAGGATCAGTCTCTCAAACACCTTCATAATGTGCGATGTTAAAGCAACCGGCCTGTAGTCGTTCTGGGCACAGGGACGTGGTGTTTTGGGTACCGGCACAATGCATGATGTTTTCCACAGTGCAGGGACTTTCTGAAGAGACAGACTCAGGCTAAAGAGGTACTGGAGGACACCACATAGTTGGGGAGCACAGGATTTCAGGACTCTCGGATTGATCTTATCCGGACCTACAGCTTTTGTAGGGCTGATCTTACTCAGGCCATGTTTAACCTGATCCACTGAGATGTTGATTGCTGGGAGTGCAGGAGTAGTGACTGTGACTGTTCTCTGTGTAGGGGAGGACATAGGAGCAGGAATGTGTGGATTTGGGTTGAAGTCGGGGGGAGTGTGAGACATAGGGACATCAAATCTATTGAAGAAAGTGTTGAGGTCGTTTGCACGTTCCCTATTCCCCTCAATAGCCTGGCCGCTTGTCTTATAGCCAGTGATGCTCCTCATGCCCCTCCACACCTCTCTCGTGTTGTTTTGCTTCAGCCTTTGTTCTAGTTTTCTCCTGTATGCCTCTTTCCCCTCCTTGATTTTCCCGGTTAGCATTTTTTGAGCCTTCTTCACTGCTTCCTTATCACCAGACCTAAAGGCACTTTTTTTTTCATTTAAACACGCTTTAATGTCTTTGGTGACCCAGGGTTTGTTGTTGGGGAAACAGCGAATATCTCTCATCGGTACACAGGTGTCAACACAGAAGTTAATGTACTCCGTGATGCAGTCCGTCATTCCATCAATGTCCTCTCCATATGATGCACTGAGAACCTCCCAGTCTGTAGCCTCGAAACAATCCTGTAACGTAGCAGTGGCACCTTCTGACCATCTTCTTACACTGCTCATAATAGCAGGCTGTCTCTGAACCAGGGGTTTGTATATTGGCATGAGGTGGACTAGGTTGTGATCCGACCTCCCCAGGGGGGGAAGTGCTGCAGCACTGTAAGCACCTTTAACATTAGCATACAGCAGTACTGTACCATTACAGTATACAGTATTAGCATACAGCAGTAGCATACCACTATACTGTACCACTGTGCTGTACCACTGTGCTGTACCACTGTGCTGTACCATTATACTGTACCACTGTGCTGTACCACTATACTGTACCACTGTGCTGTACCACTATACTGTACCACTATACTGTACCATTGTGCTGTACCACTATACTGTACCACTGTGTTGTACCATTGTGCTGTACCACTATACTGTACCACTGTACTGTACCATTGTGCTGTACCACTATACTGTACCACTGTGCTATACTATTGTGCTGTACCACTATGCTGTACCACTGTACTGTACCACTGTGCTGTACCACTGTGCCGTACGTCTGTACTGTACCATTGTGCTGTACCACTATACTGTACCACTGTACTGTACCATTGTGCTGTACCACTATGCTGTACCACTGTACTGTACCATTGTGCTGTACCACTATGCTGTACCACTGTACTGTACCATTGTGCTGTACCAATGTACTGTACCACTATGCTGTACCACTGTGCTGTACGTCTGTACTGTACCATTGTTCTGTACCACTATACTGTACCACTGTGCTGTACCACTGTACTGTACCATTGTGCTGTACCACTATACTGTACCACTGTGCTGTACCACTGTACCACTGCCTTCCAAGATGGCGCCGGTGAGGTCGGCTGCCATCACGACTGCTCCGACCACCTTTTCTTTGTTTTTGTTATTTAAGTTAGTTTTCAGTGTTTTAAAATCGGCAAAATCACCACCATTGAGTACATTAGGTATGATAGAGACACTCTTGTTTCTATTGGTATACAATGTACTCACAATTCGACGTTTTTAACTCCGAGTGAGATCCTGAGGGAGAACAATGGACGCGACGCGAAGCGGAGGCCTCGAGGGAGACGAGCTGGAGTGAGGAACCGGCTCAGAGCCCGTGCACACCGCACACCTCTGCCTAGCATCCTGCTCGCCAACGTCCAGTCACTGGAGAACAAACTTGATGACCTCAGGGCCAGGATAAAGTTCCAGAGAGACATTCGGGACTGCAACCTTCTCTGCTTCACCGAGACATGGCTGAACCCAGCGGTGCAACCAGCTGTACCAATATGCAAAAACCATACAACAAATAGGCAAAAACCATACAACCAGCCGAGTTTTTCTTGGTTCACCGCATGGACAGGACGCGGGACTCAGGGAAGTCAAGGGGAGGCGGCGTGTGCTTAATGGTGAACAACAGCTGGTGCAACAGCGCGAGCGTTGTTCCTCTTACACGCTCCTGCACACCAAACCTGGAACTACTGTCCATCATGTGTCGTCCTTTTTATCTTCCACGGGAGTTCACATCGGTCATAATCAGTGCTGTTTACATACCACCACAAGCGGACACTGAAACTGCCTTATGCGAGCTGCATGAGGCACTCACACAGCACCAGACACAACACCGGGACGCTGCGCTCATTGTGGCGGGGGACTTTAATAGTGCCAACCTCAAACGCGCAGCGCCAAACTTTATCAGCACATCACCTGCCCCACCAGGGGCGAAAGGACACTGGACCATTGTTATACCACGGTCAAAGACGGTTACAAGGCACAATCTCGTCCAGCGTTTGGTAAATCCGACCACGCCGCCATCTTCCTCATGCCAAAATATAAACAAAGGCTGAAACAGGAAGTTCCGGTTCAGAGGGAGGTCGCGCGCTGGACGGACCAATCGGTGGCCGCGTTACAGGACGCACTCGATGACGCAGACTGGGACATGTTCAGAAACAGCTCCGATGATGACGTCAGCGTGTTTACGAAAGCGGTTGTGGGATTTATTGGGAAGCTAGTAGACGATACGGTGGAGAAAAAGACTATCAGAACGTTTCCCAACCAGAAGCCGTGGGTGGATAAAACCATCCGCGATGCTCTGAGATCTCGCACCGCTGCCTACAACATGGGACTTGCGTCGGGGGACATGGAACCATACAAGGCTGCGTCATACAACGTGCGGAAGGCGGTGAAAGAGGCGAAGCAGTGCTACGGGAGAAAACTACAGTCACAGCTTCAACAGAGTGACTCTAGGAGCCTGTGGCAGGGACTAAGGACAATAACGGACTATAAAGCACCAACATCCGGTATGACGAACGCGGACGCGACTCTGGCAGACGAGCTCAACACCTTCTATGCTCGCTTCGAGGCTGCAGCTAAAGACGCTAGCGATGCTAATGCTAACGGCGCTAATGCTAACGGTGCTAATGCTAGTGGCGCTAACGGCTGCAGACAGGAAGACACTGCCAGCACCGGGAACGCGCTCATCATCTCCGAGCACGACGCGAGGAGAGCCTTCAAGAGAGTGAACACCAGGAAAGCAGCAGGACCAGACGGCATCTCAGGTCGTATCCTCAGATCCTGCGCAGACCAGCTAGCACCTGTGTTCACTGAGATATTCAACATCTCCTTATCTCAGTCGGTGATCCCCACGTGCTTCAAAGAGTCCATCATTGTTCCTGTCCCGAAGAAACCACATCCTGCTTCCCTCAATGACTATCGCCCTGTAGCCCTCACCTCAGTAGTGATGAAGTGCTTTGAACGCCTTATCAGAGACTTCATCATTTCTTCACTACCCGACACACTGGACCCACTACAGTTTGCATACCGTCAGAACCGCTCCACAGACGATGCAATCTCTCATCTCCTCCACACATCACTCACTCACCTGGACACTAGGAAAGGGAATTATGTTAAAATGCTCTTCATCGACTACAGCTCTGCTTTTAATACCATAATTCCCTCCACACTCACCACCAAGCTGGAGCACCTGGGACTGAGCTCATCTATATGTCAGTGGATCTCCAATTTTCTGACTGGCAGACCACAGGCAGTAAGGATGGGCGGACATGTCTCAGCTACACTCACTCTCAGCACTGGAGCCCCCCAGGGGTGTGTTCTGAGCCCCCTGCTGTACTCTTTGTACACCCACGACTGCGTGGCCACTACCAACTCCACCTCCATCATCAAGTTTGCTGACGACACCGTCGTGGTCGGACTGATCACCAACAATGATGAGTCGGACTACCTAGAGGAGATTGGAAATCTGGAGAACTGGTGCCAGAGGAACAATCTCCTCCTGAACGTCAGTAAGACAAAGGAGCTGATAGTGGACTTTAATACAAAGCAGGAGAGGAACTACCAGACCCCCGTCATCAACAGGAGCCCAGTGGAGAGAGTGGACAGCTTCAGATACCTCGGTGTTCACATCACGCAGGACCTGTCATGGTCCTGTCACATCAACACCGTGGTGAAAAAAGCCCGGCAGCGTCTCTACCACCTCAGACGCTTGAGAGACTTTAGACTGCCCTCCAGGGTGCTCAGGAACTTCTACTCCTGCACCATAGAGAGCATCCTGACGGGAAACATCACGACCTTATTCGGGAACAGCACCATGCAGGACAGACGAGCTCTACAGAGGGTGGTGAGATCAGCCGAGCGCATCATCCGCACTGAGCTCCCTGATCTGCACTCCATCTACAGCAAGCGGTGCTGGACTAAGGCCAGGAAGATCATGAAGGACCTCAGTCACCCCAGTAATGGACTGTTCTCTTTGTTGCGGTCTGGGAAGCGATTCCGCTCCCTACAGGCCAACACAGAGAGGCTGAGGAGGAGCTTCTTCCCGCAGGCGATAAGGTCTCTCAATCACAATCACACCTCCACACAGGACTAATAACATCTTTTTAAGCTCAACACTGACTGGACAATCATGGACACATTCATACACACTTGCACTAAATATTTATACATCTGGACAATTGCACATGTCACCTTTCATTAGTCACCTTTCATGCATATTTGCACAACCACTGACACTTTAAATTCTATATACATATACCCTATATTTTGCAATATTTTATTATGCCCTTATTGTACAGTTAATTTTACTAGTTAAATTTATTTCTTTAGTATTTCCTTTTCATTGATTATTTATTTTACGTACAAGCTTTTATTTTCTTTTTAAGGTCACTGGCGGTCGTGTAAGCATTTCACTGCATATTATACTGTGTATGACTGTGTATGTGACAAATAGAATTTGAATTTGTACTGTACCACTATACTGTACCACTGTGCTGTACCACTATTCTGAGATATGTTATAATCATGATATAATATAACTATATATAAATATAATTATGAGGTATGAAGTTGTAACTATGAGAGAGAATTTCTCCTGTTTTATGGCGCCATTAGCGATGATTAAATTCCTGGTTTGACGTTTGTGGCCACAACACGGCGACAAACGCCTCCAGTCCGGCATAACTCACAAGCGAAGAAAAACAAAGATGACCCACGTGACCAAACTGTCATGGCGGCGGCCGCTGCAGTCCGGGTGAGCGTCGGGCTGACTTTAAGCTTGGCTAAAGTTGCACCGCAGTGTCGAGTTTGTCCGTTCAACCGGTTGAACAGGGACCACGGAGCCGCGATATCAAAATCGTGTCGCCGTTTCTCAGCGCCGAGCCGCCACTTACAGACGTCAATAAGTGAGTGAAACCAGCTGCTTTGGAGAAAGATGCAATCAGTAAGAAGCGCGAGCGAGCTGCACGTGTGTTATCACATGGATGCTAAAGCTGTTAAAGCAGATCCTCAAACCTCTGTGTGATTACTGTAGGCTTTTTAAAATAACATTTACCGACACTGATGAAACGTGGTCTTAGCAGGGCTGTGTAATATATCCATATAGTGTCTATGGCTGTAGACGTGTTACTGCCATCCTTTCATCTTTCTATCCAAGCTTAGATTTCTTGATTTAATCAATGTTTATTTATTTCTACTGTGTGGTTTGGAATAGATACAGGCAGAGAAGGTCATTCCAGCCAGTTTCCGCCTCCTCCTGAGGGATCCCCAGGCATTCCTAAGCCAGGATTAAGATATGACCTCTTTAAACCCTGAGTTTATCCACAGGTCTCTCTCCTGTTGGCCAAACCACCTCAGGTCTACTTTTATCAATCAACTTAACCTACAGCTCAGAGTAAGCCGCGACATCTCTAAAGAGCAGTTTGTTTTTTCTTCACTTGACCTTGTGACCATATCCTGTTAGTCACTTGACTACATGTGAGGACACGGACATAAGGGGTAAACACAAGGCTTTGTCCATAAACTGAGCTCCGGCTTCACTGCCACAGACTGTTTTAGAGAGTAATGCTGCTAAAACGCTTGTAAATAGCTTTTAAACACCAGCATGAACAAGGTCACTTCTCACCTATTGAAAGCATCATGTTATTTTCTGGTAGAAAATCATTGCTTAAAGTTGATCGTTTTTATTTTGAGCAGGAAAATCGATTGCAAGTGTGCTAGACCGGCTCTTAAGTTCAGTAATACAGATCATGTACAGTGGAAAAATGTATCGTCCTGGCCTATTTAACGTCATGGTTTATCATTTCAGATCGGCACCAGAGCGAGGAGGGCGGATCGCCAATAGAAGATCCGGACGAGAATGTGTGCGTCTCCTCATCTTTTCCTTCAATTAATTTCAATGCATTTTATGAATGAATTCTTGGGATAATTCTTCAATGCATGTGTTAATCTTAACACAATCTTAGTGTAAAAAATAGTCCATCTGCCCTACACTATTTTAATACATGTAGCAATGTATTATTTTGTCCGTATTATATAAATTGTTTATTCTTACAATTACATAGGAACAATTTCTAGATGTTATTTATAATTATAATGTTACTAATCTAAAAGCTTTCTGCCACAGTGTTAACGTGGTGTTTATTGACCGAGCTGGACAGAGGATACCGGTGAAGGCAAAAGTTGGTGACAATGTTCTCTATCTAGCACGCAGACATGGCATCGATCTTGAAGGTGAATTTTCTAATATTTAGAACATTTCCATTGCTTTGGATATCATTCTGACATGGCACATTATAAGATCAATATCAAAGCTACTGTAGAGTTAATACAAACAATAGGTTTTGCTTCAGTTCCTCTTTTTTTAAGGGCCGTTCATGTAAAACCACGACTTTTGATTGTGCTGATTACCAGATCCCATTTAAGAGAGTAAAAACTATCTTTATGTTTCTGTATAATTCCCTGCAACACAAATGCACTTATTTTAATGTTTCACTTATTTCAAAGTTTTATGAATACCATCAAGTTAAAAAGTTTTAACAGTACACCAGAGACCTGGTCAGACTGCGTGCTTCATGTCTAAAGCCCTGGCCTTCCAGAAACTACTGGGAAATGGCTTGGAGCGGGGTCGAGACTGTAATCGGGACAGATTTCGAATAATGTAACCGCTGATTTCATATAATGTGCAAGGGTGATGAGATGAAGCATCATTTTAGCACTAGAGACTTCCAGTGACAAGCATCATTTAAAAGCTCATTGTGCTGACATCTCGTGGACAAACTTTGTGTAGCAAATAGACCCTAACCTCACTGCAAGCAAGACTGATACAAACTATAATTTCTAAATCTCTAAAAATAATTTCCACCCCCCCCCTCCAAAAAAAAGGCTCAAATTACTGTATGTGCTAGCAAATGAGAAAATCTTCAAAGGAATTATCTTATAACGTAAAAATATTCGCCAATAAGGGAAAGTCCTTCTTTCTCTCTCTCTGTGCCTTATTTTGATCTGTCCTTTCTGCTCGACACAAGCTTCAGAAAATGATTAGTGTTGGTGAATTGTGAGTACAGTACCCAGAGTCTCTTTTGCATCATGAATTTCACTCATGAAGTTCCAGTTCAAGTTGACTTGAAAGCTCTTTGTATGTTCATACACAATTATTTTCTCATGAGAGATGTATGCGCTATGGATTGTCTTACACAATCTAAATACAATAGATTAAATATTAGGTTTTTCAGTCAAGGTCAAAGGTGCTGCCTTAAATTGCTTTTTGAATTTGTGGAAAATTATGAAGTAATCCTGCTTTTTCAGGGGCCTGCGAGGCATCACTGGCTTGCTCCACGTGCCATGTGTATGTAAATCATGAGTACTACGACAAGCTACCTGAGCCTGAAGAAAGGTAATGTTAATAAAACCTGCTTTAATTTAATTTATTTTGTTAAAATACATTTCTTATATAAAAATCACTTGATTTTATTCGGCATCCTCCTTCTACCTGCATTTGTTTTATTAAATACATCTACATAATAGCACTTTGTGGGTTTTACAAATGTTAACTGGAGTCAGTGTGTTGAAATAATGAATGAGCCAGCCCTTAACAATGATGTAGTCAGGTACAATAAGCTTTCATTAACTATTGGCATTAATAGACTACTCTTTTTCTTGTAAGTTAAAGAAATCGTGGTGTAGACCATTTTTCCTCTGCATGTGCTACACGTCTCATGCCTTTGTAACTTATTTTATCCTTTAAAGGGAGGATGACATGCTGGATTTGGCGCCTATGCTGCAGGAGAACTCTCGTCTTGGTTGCCAAATCATTTTGACTCCTGAACTAGATGGCATTGAGCTGATGTTACCTAAGGTTACGCGTAACTTCTACGTCGATGGTCACATCCCCAAACCTCAGTGAGAAAAGTGGACTTCTGTAAAGGCCACACAAACATGGGAGATATCTTTTCTCAAGACCACAGTGTGTCTCATGTTTAAAAGACTGAAGAGCAGTTTGGTGAACCTATCATCAGCCTGATTGTCCTCTTTCCAAGTGTGTCCAAAGAATCTACACACACTGAATGGGTGTTTCAGAAACGCACAACATCGGGATCAAAAAAAGCACTTGGTCCTTTTAGGTTCAGGGACATAGAAATGCCTTTGGAATCTGATAAGCTGGATGGTCGAATGGCTTGAATGGGAAGTTTTAGGATCACATCAGAGTTAGTGTTCTAAAATTTCCAAAGATGATGAAGGTGACCTTTTGTGTTGCGCACATGAGTCAGACGCACAATTTTTATATTTACTTATACATCCTTTGTAAAAGTGAAATAGAAACATTATTCTGGCATTCAATTATTTTTTTAGCAGGTTTTATTTTTAACGCTAAGTGTTAAATTTGTTTACATGTGTCTGTTAAGGATAAAGGACTAAATAATTTGAAATGACAGTGCTGTTTGGTTACACTGCTTTCCAAAAATGACAGGAAACAGGTATCTAATCTGTCTGTGTATATTAGTCTAGAGTCGAGTCATTTCTGGAAAGCCAGCTGCCATACAACTGATTTAATTCTCTGAGGTTGTCAGGAGTATACGCACACTAATGGAATTTAAGCCTTGGGTAGTATTATAAGAGCCATCATTTTACCCATTTACAGGTTTTAAGATAATAATGTACAACATTTTTGCTTAAAGATGTATAATCTCATTTCTAACATAGAACCCCACTGAGACCATAAGTAAACCCACAAAACCGTTAAAGAAAGCAGCTGATTTGTGTCTTTCCATAATGCTGTGTGTCAAATAAATAAATCAAACACAATATGCAAAATGCTGTGTTACTTATGGACATTCAGATGCAGGTTAAATAACTTAAACCTGGGTCATTGTGTAATATAAATACAGTGCATCTTGATACATTTTATTATTGTAAAAGTGAGCATTTTTGTCATAATTTAAGGAATGAAACTCAATCTAGATTCGTTGCATGTAACGTGAAATTCCAAGTCTTTTGTTTTAATTTCGCTTACAGCTCATGAAAATCAAAAATCCAGTATCTCATTTTTGTCCGTACAATATAAATACAGTGTATCTCTCATCCAAGTTCAGTACATGCATGAAGACTGCTGATTTGAAAGTTGTACAATAGACGATCATCGACTACATCCACAAGGAGGACAACCCACAGAAAGTCATCGCTGAAAGGGCTGACTGTTTGTAGAGTGCTATATTTTACGGTAAAGTGTGCAAGAGCAACAAGAATGAAGCAAAAAGAAGATTGTCAAGCAAAACCAAATCAAGAACTTGGGAGAGATTCACTGGGAGAAGAGTGATGAATAAGGTGCATATTCAGATACTAGGCTACAACAGTTGCGTATTAATGCACTCTTGGATGAGAGACTTCTGATGTATCTCGGCTAAGGAGAAGAAAAAATAAGTCCAGTCCGGTGTGAAGTTTCCACACTTGTTGAAGTTGTAACAGTTTTTTTTTTTTTTTTTAATATGAACTGTAAATTATTTCATTTTACTCTCTCTTATTTATCTGATAATTACGTGTTATGTCTTCCATGCCACTACCTTCCTGTACAGTTGTCACAATTTGTCTCTCCTCACAGAAGCTACAGTTACAATATTTCATGTCAATAGCACCTGAAAGTCAGTGGGTATATATTAGGCAGCAAGTGAACCTTTTGTCCAAGTTGATGTGTTGGAAACAGAAAGAATTGACAACCGCAAGGATTTGAGTGACTTTTACAAGTTTAAAGGGCCAGATTCGATGGCTAGATGACCGGCTCAAAGCAACTCCAAACCTGTAGCTCTTGGGGATGTTCCCTGTCTGCAGTGGACATGTCCTGCCAAAAGTGGTCCAAGGAAGGAAACCCAGTGAACCAGCAAAAGGGTTTATGGGCAGCTGAGGCTCACTGATGCACACTGGGTGCGAAGGCTGGTCTATTTAATCCAATATAAGAGCTCTAACTGCTGAAAAGCTTCATGCTGGTCTCTTATATAAAGAAGTCAGAACACACAGAGCATTGCTGATTTGGAGACCTAGTCATTAATAAGCGGGTGGTCATAATGTTCTGGCTCATCCGTGTATAAACTGGTGTATTAGACGCTCAAAGATGGCGGCCATAAACTGACATAAGCTTTACTGCTGTCTGTTAAATAAGAACTGTTTAATTATACCGTGTTTACCTATAAAAGTTAAAATGACAATGAATATGTAATAATGACTTATAATTAAGTTAGCAGACGTACTTTTTCTTTAATTGGCTTTAATGAGCTAAGGCTCAAACTAGCAACACCTGGACACCTGGTTGTCACGTGACGCGGCAGCCTCACGTGACGTAACCGCAAGCCTGAAAAATATAAATGTATTGGAAAACGCTGCGTGGATATTAAAAACAACTTTTATTAGGTAAGATATAGTCTAGAGTGTGTTGTTATATTGTTGGATAGCAGTGTAGCGATGTAACACCAGTGTATCATTAAGAGTAACTGGAGATAATAAGAGTAACTTAATGATGGGGGATTAATTGTGATTAATTGGGTTTGAGGCGTCACCGGGATCATGATGTCGGATTCCTTCATGTAGTTATTTGTTCTTTTGGAAATGTATTGATTATATGGAGTTTGTTGTTAAATGTTTCTTTGTAACGCTGATTCCTTTGGATGAGGCTACAATTGGAGAGAGAGCGCGCGCGCGCACCAGTTCAAAGAATCGCCTCAGGAAGGTTACAATGTAACAGCAGCATCGGGAATATTCTGTTCTGTTTATTCATTAAATACAGGAAGGTGATTAAAGCGATGCCCAGTTTCCCAGTTCATATATGAGTGGTATATCATTCTGTTCCTCTTTTCAAACAAATCTTTCAGTTTGTTTGTACAGATAAGTGTACAAATCTTTACTAGTATACAATCAATAGGCGTTCAATACAAGTTCGGTTTCATGTGTTTACATTATCAGTAACATTATTATTATTTTTTCTCACTGATATTTGGGTAATGTATAAAAGTCAGTTTTTGGCCTACACACTGTGTAAGTGGTAAATGTTTGTTTTTCCTCTTCTAGGTTACAACTTGGAAGACACCCCACTTTTCAGCTTTCTGTAATGTGAATACGAGCATTTGGTAAGTGTGCTAACTTATTCAGCTTAATGTTTAATAACGAGCATTTTTGTAGTAGTTTTGTAGTAATGGTTAGCACTGTTGCCCTGCACCTCCAGTTTCCGGGTTTGATCCTCACCTCTGGTTTGTGTTCTCCCTGTGCTTGGTGGGTTTCCCCAGGCTACTACCATTTCCTCCCACAGCCCACAGATTAGGCTTGTATGTGTTCCAAAATAGTGTACGTGTCCTGCATTTCATTGGCACCCCGTCAAAGGGTGTACCTCGCCTCATGCCCCAAGTCTCCTGAGATAAACTCTAGGCCCCCCAAAACCTACAGAGGTGACGGCATTGATGTTTGATATAGAAAATTAAATGAACTTGAAATGATTTGGCAAAATTTTGGGTTATAAGATGAGCTGTCAATGCTTCTTTAGTCTTCATTTCCATTGATGGAGTTAAGTGAATGACGTGAAACTCATGGTACATTTTAGAAATATGGTAGAAGTTAAGGCCTTTAACCAACTGTTCGATATGAATCCTACATTTGACTAAAGAGCATAACTTTGATTTCCATAGCTGTTAATAACCTTTTATTATGTTTGACCCAGAACAGCCAAGGAAGCATGAGTTCAGAGGTTAACACTCCAGCTGATCACAGAAGCTGCTCCAAAGCCTCAGGAACTGCCAGCAAAAACATGGATCCTGAAGACCTTTGCATGACCCAATCTTCTATCTTGCACCTTCTTCAGGAAGCCACCAAGCTTGTAACACCACCAAAGCAGCACAGTCTGGATGTGGAAAAACGTTATGACGCCAAAGAAAAGATCGTTTCGCACAACTCACCTAGCTTGAACCAAACGGTTCAGGAGGTTCAAACCGTTGAAACGCAGCCTAGCTTTACAGGGGCCTTTTCTATGTTCAGCAGTAGTCCATGGGAGGTGATGAGTCTCATAAACCTCCAGTGTGAGAGGCTGCTGCATTCTGGTGGAACAAATGGGCAGGAAGATGCACAAACTCTCAAAGCTAAAGATACTAAATCTGAAGACGGCAATGTCACCCAAGAATGGTCTTTGTGTCCTTTAGCTTCCACTTCTATTACGTGGCCAATAGCTGATACAATGGACCATGCCATGGAGTCTGAAGTTTGCTGCTCCGTTCCTCATGTTATTGATCCAGTTAATCACATCCAGAGCACCAGTGAGGATGGTGAAAGTCTGACAGTAAAAGCTGGAGAGGACCTGGCAGAGCTTATTTCCAAGACCACAGAGGACAGTCTGCTTTCCTCCAGGGTAAAGAATGATGATGGGACTGGTCACTACTTCCTGGTTGACACATCAGTGCTACCACTTGATTTGACAAAAAAAGTAGAAACGTGTGAACACGCCGTACAGTCTGGTGAGGGTGTGAATGAAATGGAGAGTGTACAGTCCATATCTGAGACTTCACATAGACATGAAATAAGCTCTGTTGACTTTTCATCGTCTCTGGTTGCTGAAAAATATGAAGACTCCTGCTTTTCTTTCAATGAAGGGAAAAGTGCACTGGTGTCTGAAATGCCACAATCAACAACAGATTTGAACAATAACCTAGAAGATGAGATGATGCAGGTGCCTGAAAAGAATCATAAAATCTCTGCCCACACCAGAAGGAGGACACCAAGGAAGCAGGCTCACCCTGAGCGCAGCCCTGACCTACAGGACCCAGGACTTCAGGGAGTCACATTCAGAATGCACGCGGAGCTGGATCAAAGCTCAGACCAATGCCGCCTTGTCATCACCTCCAATTATAGGCAAGCACTCCGTCATCTATTAAATTAAAGATAGCTCGCAGATTCCTGATTGCTTCATTTCAAATCCACTGAAGTGGTATACAGTGTGGACAAAAAGGAAAAGATGCTTGTCAAAATGTGTGTGGACTTGACTTAAATGCTGCATTAGATATCGTAATTTTATAAATTGCAGGCTTAATGAAGCCCAGTTTAAGCTTTGATGTTTGTGCTGCCCAGTCATGCAATTACAATATATAACACTTTAGTATAGGACAAATTTTACTGTTTCATTTAAAACATATATGTTTTACTCATTTGCATTGTCCTTGCTTGAGAATTCTCTCTTGTCTGTCTTGTAGCAAGCTATGCAGGCGTGGCAGAAGTAACAGAAATTGCAAGTCCAGGTCAGTGCAGAATTCCCAGCGAACCAGCAGCTCGGAAGAGGAGAGTGATTCAGCCAGCCTGTGCAGTAAGTGCTGCTGTTAGAGGCCTGCATTTTTCTTTTTCTTTCTTTTGGTATTTTTACATCATTTCTATCAATGTGTTGAAAATTGATGCAGTTCGATACCCAAGTGTCTATATACAGTAAGGAAGACATAGACGTTAATGTACGTTGGGCAATTACAATGGCCGTTCAAGTCAAACCCAGGAATTTTGATCGCGCAGAATAACCGAACACCGCTCACTTACTCATCTTCTACTGTATGACCTGGAGCCTATCCCAGGAGGCTTGGGGCACAAGGCGGGATACACCCTGGTGCCAATCCACACGCACACAAATTCATTCACACTCTACGGGCAGTTTGGGAATGCCAGTTAGCCTAATCTACAGTCCAACATGTCTTTGGACTGTGAGAGGAATCCGGAGTACCTGGAGGAAACCCACCAAGCACTGGGAGAACATGCAAACTCCATGCACACAGAGATGGGAATCGGGCCTGGCTGGGAAAAAATAACTTTCTCTATATAATCCCCTGCTACTGTAATGTAATTGCTGTATCCGTGTTTCACTAATGCTTGGGTACCATGCAAATAGAACATGATCGGTCTGATACGTTGGTCCCCTTTAATGGCACAAACATGTGAAAAATCCTTGGAGCGAGTTTGTGCAAGTGGTGTCCCTGAATAATTGTGTACGGTTCCCACAGACTGATGGGTTTCTTCCACAAGTTGCTGGCAAGTTTTCCTTCAATTTAATTTTCATTTTATTTCATTTCACTCTGAACTTTTAGGGGGGTGACTATGGTCGGCTCCAAGCCACCTCAGTCAATTTCACCTCAGAAATTTCATCAAAAGTCCCCCTTTGACTTGACTTCCCCTCTGAGAAATGTTGCATATTGGATAATGTAGCCTATTCCAACAGCAGATGGAGCTCTGATTCAGTATAACTTGGAGTCTGAGTGGAAAATAAAGGGTGTTATCTTCTATAGAAATAAAAGGGAGGCTTGTCTGTACATTGGTCAGAACTCGCTCTTTCAAGGATATCTTTACGTTTCATACGTTTCAGTTTCAGAATTCAATCCAGTTGGATATTGGGACAGCATCATAAAACTGCCTATACAGAATTTTATGAAACCTTTGCAGTAGTTGGCTACAGTATCCCTGAAAAGAGCCTAATGTTTATCCTATAGATTAAATCTAAATGGTGAGTAAAACTGTTACAACATAATAGCAGTTATGTGCCATATTTAATAATCTACTTTAAAATAAACTCATTGCTCATTGTAAACACCTGCACCAATAGATGTTAATTAGAAAAGCTAAGCTGAACATTTTTGCTGGGATTAATTTATATTTTCACCACTGAAATAACCGTGTAGAAGTATTAAAAGTTAATTTTAATATGCTGAAGTCGTTTTAAGACACAATTTCCCATCTGTGATTTACTCTGTGATTACTGAACAGGGAGTGAATTTCGAAAGAAGTACAATGAAGGAATACAACAGTGTCAAGTCCCATTGCTTATATTGATGCATTTTGTGTCATTCAGGGAAGAGTTTACTGATGATTGTGGTGAATACTGCAACATAATCTATTATATTAATATATAATATATTTTTATTATTATTTTGTATTTAACCCAGAAAAGCTTAATTTCTTATTAATGAACATTTCATCATTAATGGAAAGATTTAAGTAGATGCAAATGTTTATTCTGTTCCTATGATTTATTTTATTTTTTTTAATAAAGAGAAGATCTGTGCCTCATGCTGCACTAGAAAGACTCCTTTATGGCGAGATGCTGAAGATGGCACCCCACTCTGCAATGCCTGTGGAATCAGGTGGGATTGCTATGACTATGTACTTGTGAACATGGAAGGGGTGTACTGTATGTGTGTGGCTGTATTACTATAAATGTTTTTGGTTCACTGTTAGACTCTCTGGTATTATGTACTGTTTGGAGTTGATCACAGTGACTCAACATCTGTGGCCTGGGCATCAGTAGAGCAAAGTTGACCATAATCTCAGAACTTCGGTTAATCAGGGTGATGCAATACAATCATGGCCATCAGAGGAAGGAAGAGTGTGGATAAAGATTGCGTGTGTTCAACTACCATGTGGTGATCAGCAATTTGAGGGGGAGAAAAAAATGTGGTGAAATTCCGCATCTCAGAGAAAATGTGTGCTAACCCAAAGTTTAAGAGAAGTTGTCAGATTCAATGTGTAAGAAAGGGATTAGGTTGGAAAGTATTGGGGTTATAATTTAAAGGTTTTGACAAGCTGCTTATATCCAGAATGAATTCAGCCATAATAAGCATATATGCGAATCCAACAAACATTTTCCAAACCGCGTTTGGATTATTAAAAAAATAATAATAATAATTTTATTCAAGTGGAACTATTTATACTTTAGCCCGATAAAGGAAAAACAAGAATAATCCTTGCTTTTTATGTTATGATTGGGAACGTGGGTTTGAATTTGACAGGTATAAGAAGTACCGTGTGCGCTGTCTACAGTGCTGGAACATTCCTCGGAAAGAGGCCAGCTCCAACTCCATGTGTCTGAAGTGTGGAGATCTCCAACTCGCATCACAAAGCAAGCGTGCTGGTTGGTAGCATTTCTCAGCTGCTTCCACGGCCCCACATCGGCTTTACAATTGTATAGAAAGTGATTCCTGTAGAAGTGGTTATATTTTGCACTTGGTTGTTTGTGTAGTGGTGTGTCGCCTATTTAGGACTTGCAGACGTGTGTGTTCCTGTTGTCTTCACAAACGCTTTTGTTTCTTTTTCTGTCTGTCTTCTATAAACTTGGTTGGAAATAAAGTTGGAAGTAAATGTTGGTATTTATTGAATAACACGTTTTTTCGCTGTCGTTACATGGTGTACTACCACACACATAAGAAGGAAAGATCATTCCAAAATGGGTTGCACATAACATAAAATAGTACTATTACATGAAACTATGGGGAAAGGTGTTAATCTTGTCTAATTATACCTGATTTCCCCCCCCCCCCGCTTTATCAACACACCAACAGAATTATTTTGCAGCTTCAAAACTTAAATGCATTTAAATAGGTATTGTGTGATGGGAACTTGCAGATGTACAGTTATTTATTTATTTTTTTTTTGCCTGCCAGCCAGTATAATCTTGAAGTTTTTATTTTTTTTTTTTTAGTCCTAAACTTGCATCCAAAATTCATGGTTTGTAATTTGTGTTTTGTTGTACAATAGTTTACATTTTCATGTTCTATTGTACTGTGAGTTTTGAGCTACACCTCATTTCTTCATGGTTCTCTCTCTCGTACATTTGCATTTACAGTATATTGTTCAGGAGCTCTGGAGGAGCATGGGCTGAACATGCAAAATCCACACAAACATCAAAAGTCATGTTCCTAACATACTATTTAATTTTATATTAATAAACTTTATTTTTTTTATATACACACACTCTCTCTCTCTCTCTCACGGTCAAAAGTTTTAGATCCCTTTCTAACTCCATGATGGTTCCTGATTTTTATTTCTTTCTAAATTGTAAAGTTTTGCTGACGGCGTCCAAAACTGCATGAATCTCCTTTGAACAGTTGATATTGAGATGTTTCTGCTACTTCTGCTCTGTAAAGACTTCATAACGCCTCTAATCTGAGCTGCTGTTAATTGGTCATTTTTCAGGCTGATAACTCTAAATGAAATTCTCGTCTGCAGCAGAGGGAGGTTTTGGTCTCGTCCTCCTGGGACGGCCTTCACGAGAGACAGTTTCATTATGGTGCTGGACGGATTTTGCAAATGCACTTGACAAAACTGTTCTTGCAGGAACTATTACAGAAAGGCCGACCTCTGTGTCTTACAATAACAACTAACTGGTGTTTTTGTTGTTGTTGCGTAATTACCTAATTCCATGTTATTTTATAGTTTAGAAATCCACAGTATTGTAGAATGTAGAAAATAAATCACTAAACAACAAAGAAATTAGCAAGTGTTCTAAAACATTTGAATGGTAGTGTGTGTGTATATATAATATATAACAACCACACCACCTTCTCATTTCCCCTCTCACCTATTCTAACCACTTATTACACTAATCATCGACCTGACACCAGTCATCACCTGCACCTGTTTCTCACTGGTTCATGACTATTTTTTTTTAATGCTTGCATGATTTTATGTTTCACTTTGTGGCTTAACAAAAAAAAACATTCCCCTGAAACTGGTCCGGGGCTGGACTGAAAAATGGTGGCCAAAAAGTCTATTGAGAAGCCTCAAGAACTCTTCAAGATAACATTAAATATGCAAAACATTATGGCTCTTCTGAAGCAAAATATGAAGAAATCAGGGGGTAGGTCAAGACTGTTCCATACTATTGTGTATATATTAATTTATAATTCAATTGATCCATACTATTGTGTATATATTAATTTATAATTCAATTGATCGTTACTAGTCAATATTTTAACCATTAATTAACCTTGGCACAATTTTATTCACAATTTAGCTTCATATTTCATACCTAGTGGTACATTTTATTTCTTCACAATAATTCCTCACCTTTAGTTAAGAAGACTAAAAAGAATGCAGAGAAAATTCACACTCAAACTGAGTAGCGTGCATACTGAATATACACATGACAATGTAAACAGTATGATATGGTATAAATGTTGTATATGACTTTACTTGTTTATTAGATCCATACAGCTGAATATGAACCAGATGAAGTGCACTGGAAGTGTAAATGTGTTTAATGTGCATTAAAGGCAGCGGAATACTTGCTGGATCATCTTATTTTCTTTATCTGTCAGCAAGGGCCACATCACTGTGAAGCTGCAAATTGTTTCCTCATGTCTCACGACTTTTGCAATACATTTGAAGCAAATGTCATTACATGGGCTAAGACTGAAGCCAGTTATTATGGAAGTGTTTAGCTTATGCTTTGAAATATACACCAATCATCCATAACATTATGACCACCCACCAAATATCAAGTAGGTCCCCCGTTTTACCGCTGAAGCTGTGATGTGATGTGATGTGTGTTCTGACATCTTTCTATGGGATTAACATTTCCAACAATTTGAGCTACAGTATCTCTTGTATTAGATCGGACCACACGAGCCAGCCTTCACTCCCCACATTCATCACTAAGCCTTGGCAGCCCTTCACGCTGTCGCCAGTTCACCGGTTTTCCTTCCTTGGATTACTTCTGGTAGGTCATGACCACTTCAGATCGGGAACATCCCACAAGAGCTGCTGTTTTGGAGTTGCTCTGGCCCTGTCATCTAGCCATCACAATTTGGCCCTGATCACAGTAGCTTCAGTTACAATATCTCATTACAATGGTGTCTGGGGGTGGGTGGGGTGTATTAGGCCACAAGTGAACATTTTGTTTTTCAAGTTGATGTGTTGGAATAAAAAAAAAATGGGCATAAAGATGTGATCAACTCTGACAAGGGCCAAAGTACTCATCTGTCTGTACAATTACCTTATGCAAGTGATAAGTTATACATTGATTTTCAAGGATCAGGCATTCCACTCGCTGAATGTTCATGGGAGCAACTGTTCAGGCCCTGAGCCATTTCAGCCTGGATCGTCATTCACGATCATATGGCCTTCTTTAAAATGTTTTATCACTACACTGTGCTTGAAAGCTTCTGTAAATGACGCCTATATATATATAGTATATTCTAATCAATCTATGTGAATCTATTTAATAAAGACTTTTCAGCAATATTTAATGTACATTTGAATGTATTTTTGATTGAGTTACAAGGCTGTAAAAATATGCATTTACAGTAATTTCTGTGACATTAGATAATATTATGCATTGCATGAAACTGACCAAGATGCTCAGCCATCAGCTGCTTTACAAACATTACAAATAGTACCCTATGTAGTCAAAAGTCTGTGAACACCATCACCCAATGCATAATATTGAAGCATCCCTATCCAGATTCAATACCCTTTTACTATTAAAATTATTTCCTCTCTTTTTAGAAGGCTTTTCACTAGATTTTGGAATGTAGTTGTGGGGATCTGCCCATTTAGTCACAATGCATCAGACCAGAGGTGAAATTCTTCCTTCTTTCTAAGGAGTGTGTACTGTACACATCATCAACACTAGGTGGAAGTGTCTTGCTATTTGTTACAGATGCTTGCACTGCAGGAAGCATAGAAAATCTTATGTCTCATGAAGATACATTAGTCAATAATTTATTGAGTTAAAGCTTTCCCCCGGCTCAGTGAATCACATGTTAGATGTTAGTGCATACTCCTTTTCCCCCCAAACTAGGGGTCATGATGCAATGTAGGGTCAAAAACCAAGAGGTGATAACCATATGTATAGCAAATCTCTGACACCAAAATATGAAATGACTGGTTCCCACAAAATTTTCTCATTGATACTCTCAGTTTTTGTCCTAATGAACTAGGATAAAAATCTGTTTTCAATAGAGATTATAAAAATCCTTCTAGATAAGGCTGTCTGCTAAATGATATATAAGTAATAAAAATTTCTTTATGACTCAGGACCATAAGGAAAGCATAAAATATTGTTCTGGATTTACAGGATTTTCATGAATACCAAATTTCTTGTGGAAACACACTCATGAATCATTTATGGATAAGTCTGTTTCTGTTTGACTTGGTGTTTTAAAACCTTAACTTAAAAAAAAGCCTTTATCAGACAAAAAACAGTCAGGAATTGTGTGAAAATAACTTTTGCACATGTTAAAGCAAATATTTCCTTGAAGATTTTCCGATAACATTATTACCAAACTAGGAAACAAAACTAATTAATCCAATTAGGATGTATAATTGATTCCCGAAAGGGTGAGAAAAGCTTCAGTGTATTTTATTATTTTTTTTTACATATGGATAAAGGCTGGTGAGGGAGAATCTAAATATTGAAAGAAAAGAAATAGGTGAAAACTTATTTTACTGTGCCACTATAAATATTATATAAGAGCAGATGAAAAGTGTAACCTTTTATAGTGCACTTATTGTAGGGCATTATAGGGCATCAAACACTTATCTTTTTTTTAATTACAAGATTTTTTTTATTTTACTTTTGTGATTATAAAAAAAATTTATGCTACAAAATCAAACTCAATGGAATTTCCAAATGTGGTTCTTTGCCTATGTAGAATAATAGTGTTTCCAGAATAAATAAAAAAAAGTAAAATAACATTTTCTACAAATAAGGTTCTTCCCCCGATTAAGGGTTAAAATGGGCTAGATGTGAGTGCAGTGGAGTAAAAAGATATACAGCACTTTATACCCTTACCAAGATTATAATGGGCTCCAAGCCCATCTTATAGGCAAATTGCTAAGTGTGTCTTTGACTTGGCTGATCAAAACACAAAGAAAATCATATAGCAGAATACGAATCAAGTATGTTTAAAGAATTCATTTGTCTACAAATTGCTAAAATAAATAAATTTCATAATATGATGTTCTGCAACATGAGGTATATATCAGGTTGCCCAAATGTATAAATTCTTTAGAGTGTTCAACATGTTGCCAACGCATTATTTAGTACTGTAAGTGCATGTAATGACTACAGGGGAACGATAAGAATCTCTCAGTGGGGGTTCTGGGCCTTGTATATGGGAGCAGCTGCAGTTAAAAACTAACTGATTGTGGGACTGTTTATCAGAAATCAGTTAAAAAACTTATTTGTGTCTTCTAAAAAAAAACTTCATACCATATGGTATATATGGTATCTCCTGAAGGGTGTTTTTTAAAAAGATTCTATTCGATTTGATTCTATTTGTTCTTATCATTCCCCTGTGATATATATATATATATATATATATATATATATATATATATATATATATATATATATATATATATATATAAAACAGATTCATCAGGAAAATGTTTTAATTGCGCACCAATGATAATTGTGTGAAGAAATTCCATTCCATCTGTTGCATACTGATAAACCGGCTGTCATAATTAGGATATCAGTGCCATGTGCAGATCTTGCAATAGTGGGGGAAAAAAACATGTTTATTGTGGACTGTTCGTTCAAACGAATTGTTGCATCAGACCTTTAAAACATATTCATAATCATGTTCCTTATAAAGGAAATTTTTTACATTTGTTTAAATTTAAAGTTTAATTTTTAAAAACAAATAGTATAAAAGTATTTTTCTACTATTTTATATATAGTGAAAGAAGTGATCTTTCTTTTAAAATCCTATTTGCCTGAGTGTTATGGTGTAGCCTATTTTTGGTATGAAGTCTGGTCTCTCCTGAAGAAAAAGAAATGACATCACCTCCTTCTCATCTACTAATGGATATAGAGTTACATGAGGGGAAAAATCTTGAGGATGTTTTCCTTTCTTTCTCCGTGCTTTCACCTACAGGACTAAGAGAAATGCCCCTCCTCTTGTGATTTTTATCACAATCAAAATAAACATTTATGTTTGTGAAACATGAAAGACGCGACCGGAGCGCACTCGTTCTTCGGTGGGAATTAAAGCGACGCGTGTTTTTGTTGTATTTAGTCGTTTCATTTTTTTTTTCTGCCGCATGGATGAGGAGATCATGACCAGCTCATGGCAGCTCGGATGTAGAATAAGTTTGTGAGCCTTTTTATTTGTTATTGCGGGATTATGATTTTGGATGAAAGCTCCATGGAGGAGCCTGACATCGACGTTGTTGGAGAGCAGGATAAAGATGCTCAAGTTCAAACGCCGTCGAGTGACGGCAGGATGATCAAAGAGAAGGCGCGAGGCGACGGGGCATCCGGGGTGGCGTGCGTGAAACCGCCGTACTCGTACATCGCGCTCATCACCATGGCGATCCTGCAGAGCCCGCGCAAGCGCCTGACGCTCAGCGAGATCTGCGAGTTCATCAGTCGCCGCTTCGGCTACTACCGCGAGAAGTTCCCTGCGTGGCAGAACTCCATCCGGCACAACCTGTCGCTCAATGACTGCTTCGTGAAAATGCCACGCGAGCCCGGCAATCCCGGGAAGGGCAACTACTGGACCCTGGACCCCATGTCGTCTGATATGTTCGAGAACGGAAGTTTCCTGCGGCGCAGGAAGCGCTTCAAGCGGCACCGCTGCTTCGCCAAGGAGGCGGAAACGCGGCTTCCGGGATTCCCGCTCGGACCCTACGCTTCGGCTTTACCGCTCCCGGGTTTAGATTTGTACCTCGAGTCTTCACCTCCTCCTCCTCCTCCTCATCATCATCATCATCCTCCCCAACCTCCTCCTGCTCTTGTCTCACCTGTCGGCAGCCTGTTACCTGCCCTGTCCACTCTTCTGAAAGGCTACCTCCCGCAGCCTGCACGCGCTCTCACCCTGGAGTCCTCCCCGCGCGCGCACTTCCCCGGCGCACAGCTCGCACCCGCGGCCGCTCTCGCGCCTCTCACACCGAGCTTTTACACTCTGCAGCAGGAATATCACAAACTGCAGGCTTTACACAGCACCGCGCTCACCACCAAACTGTTACAGCGATTCGGTGACGCCACACTCTAATACTCTTTATATATATTTTTTTTTTGCTAACTTAAAAATATCCAAGAGTAAACAGCACCGGGTTTTAGCCTATATATCAGGATTTGACAAAAAGGCTACATAATGTAATATAGAAACCCCTCATCTGTGGAGTTATCAAATAAGTCATGCAATTTCTTTTTTATTTACATTTTTTAACATTATTCAAAACTTCAAGAAGTGTTTCCTTTTATGTTTTCTGAAATTTTCTATTATATCAAACTGATCCAGCACCAGAGAACGAAAAAGCAGGAACGTGTTTTTCTTTTCTTACAAAAAACGACAGTACTTTGTTTATTCATCTTTTTTTGCATTGAAGCACAAATTCATCCGCGTTTTGTCAATTATACAGGATAGCAGCTTAAAAATATATTTTTGTAAGCGATTTGCTGACGCTACATTGAAATATATATATTTTTTACTTAAAATATAAGAAATGGTACCCCCCGTAATAATAATTAATAATAATAATAATAATAATAAAACAGGAACGTGAAATGACCAAAAGCGACACCTGTAAAATTATCCATGAAAGGTCAATCTGTTTTATTTTTAAACATTATGGACTTATTTTTAAACATCTTTTTTTTAATTTTTATAAATACTACAATAAATTCAGTAAACTTTTCTCTTTTTTTACTTAAATAGTTTACATTGCTGTACAGGGGAAAAAATAAATGCGGTAGTTGTTTTATCATGTGTGTGCATTTATTTTCTTTTGTTTCGCTTTTTTTAAATGGCCCTATGCTTTTAGTCAGAATTAGTATTTAAGCTATGTGGATACTTTAACACATGATCAGTGTTGTTGTTTTTTAAAATAAAAGACTACAGCTTCATTAGTTTTTTTTATGTTAATTTTGCTAAATTGAAGTTTATGGCTGAACAAAGAGGTAGAAATAAGAACATCTGAGAAGGGCACTGATTGCACATATCAGGTCTTATAGTGATGGTTGTTCTTATATAATGATACAGATTTTTACAGCTTTGCATTCCTCGCATTATTAGGTTTTATACATCAAGAGGGAATTCGAATGCAGGTTAAATTTATATTAGCATAGCATTTAATGCATTCATGTTCATAACTTATAATACGTGCAATTACTATGAATACAGTGTCACATATTTCTTTAATTAATTGATTTCCATTGGCACACATATTAATAACTGTAGTACATTATGATAATTATATTACTAGATTTGACATTAATTTTATTACTAGATTAGTGAAAAATTATTAAATATCCATGGCATAAACATGGATTTATGGCTAATAGAGGCTGGTTCTGAAAAACTAGCAACAATTAAAGATGTCTTGGACTGAATAGTTTATATTATTAAGTGTCATAAAGTAAAATAAAAAATGTTACCCGCCATAATATTTAATTCCGTTTAAATGTCCTTGTCAGTAATAATAATTACACATTGTTGTCACATAAATTATGTCTGATATTTAATGGACTACTTAAAGTTAACACAGCTACTTAAACAAAGCACTGTCTGCCTTACTTTATTTTTATTTTAGCCAAATGGAATGTAAAATAAGATGGTTTATGCAATATGAATAAGGTGATTGTAAATCTCTGCTCAAGTTTCTTACATGTACATGTGAATGAATGTTGTGGGAATTTACAGCTCACTTAAATTCATAACAACACCTTATTAATCTTTCAAGTACAAAAAGGTGGAAAGTAAACTGACCGTAATAGCTATGGGTTTAAAGCCTCTGACAGAAAAGTCAGACCAGCTTCACGAGTCATGTAATGTTTTTAGACAATTCGTATGGAATATATAATTCATTTCATGTGTTCTTTAGCATGATACATGGTTTTTGAAAAAAAATATTCTTATTTCAATAATTATTTTAAATCATCATCTCATAATGTATACAGTGGCCTGCAGCCTATATTGTGTTTATAGAGGCAGGCTACACCCTGGACGGGGTGCCAATTCATCACAGGGCTCACATACAGTACACTACAGGCAATTTGGGAACATAATTCAACCTACAGTAATCTGCATGTCTTTGGACTGTGAGAGGAACCCCACCAAGCACAGGGGAGAACAAGCAAACAACACGTACACAGACCTGAGGCGAGAATTGAACACAGAACCTTGAGGTGCAAGACAACAGTGCTAACCACTACACCAGTGTGCCATCTCTGTTTTTTCTTAACAATGTATAGTTTTCATAATTTTTTTAAACATGCAATGCAAGCTGATGTATTTTATATGATTAATTTAGGCCATGTAGGCCATGCAATTATATTTTTCGCTTGTCATCAACCCCCATCCCCCACCTAAACATCAACCAATATACCACATTACGTATTTCTCACTTAACCCCTGTGAAAGATTAGAAGTAGAATATTAGGGATGTATGTAAGAATTCTTCTGATGGAGAGCTCACCCATCATTTAAAAAACTCTCCTGAAAGAGGAGCACATGCACAGCCATAGGAAGGGCCTTGGTTGACTCACTGCCCTTATCAGATACGTATGTGTCTGCAGTTGTTGTGTGGTGTAGGTTTTGATCATGATTTTCGTGTATAAAAGAGGATCCTCATCTCTTTGTTTTGTTAATGAATTTTTTGGGGGTAATCAGCCTGTATGCATTACTGAACATGTGGGATTAGAAAAGATTTCCTGGGAAGTTTCTGAACATCTCCAGATTTTGGAAGATATTTAATGGAAGATAAACACATGCCTGGCTTGTTTCATACCATACACGTTTTAAAACCAAATCCAACCCATTATATAATAATAATAATAATAATAATAATAATAATAATAACAGACCTTCAGACCTGTTCTGTATTGATTGTATGTGAGTGGGAAATGCATGATGGATTTGAGCATGGGTTTTTGTGTCTTTTTGTGGATTTTTTTTTGTGTGCAGAAGCAATGGGGTCAGTTTGCACCTGACAAAACAAACAGTGTTATTCACTTTTGGGCCAAAAGAGGTTTCCATCTCGCTTTCTCTGCCTCTCCCTCGTTCACATTTTCCACTTGCTCTGTGTCTGAATTATTTTGTGTTTATAAGCATATAAACACAAATCCTGTTTCACTAATTTGTGTAGACTTTTGGAGGCACGAAAGTCCTTGTGTGGGGGTAAGTTGGGAATTGGCATCCCCACTGTGATGAATGATGCCGTTAAAATGTTATTTATCCTTCTGCTGTAGTCTCTGAGGTTGTTCAACACTCCATTCATATCATTTATATCAAGTACTGTATAGTGTCTAAGTAAAATCCCAGTGCAGTGGTTTGAGTAATCTGAATATCATTCTGAGTGCAAGATTAAGGCAAGACACTACAAGTCTATATATTAAAGTCATAAAAAAAACAATAGATATCACAATAAATCACTGCGTTTGACTTCTTATGATTTATGCAAATTATGATTCGTCTCATTACACATTTGAACAAATAATTTAAAAAGTAACTAGTCGTTTAATATAATTAATAATATATTGGGTTAAGAAACCTTCAACACTTTTGGATATTGATAAATTGTCAACTACTTCGAAATATTGTGATCAGAAAAAAAAACAGCATGAATGGATATCCCAGTAAAAACCATAGTTATTTTTAACAGTGAAATTAAGAGCATTTCCATATTAACACAATGTGATGATAACTCACTGAATTGGGACTTAACAGCTGTGTGGCCTTAGGAAAACCACTTGTTAGTGAGGCTAATTATAAAAAAAAAGAGCAATGAGAAAGGGTGATGTGGTCGGAAGAGTCAAAACTGACCCAGAGCAATGGAAGCATCAGGGTAAGAAGGGAAGTGCATGAAGTGATAGATCCAACATAGTGGCATATAAGCATAGTGGCCGCTGTACAAGCCTCTGGAGTCGGTGTTATGATCTGGGGTTGCTTCAGTTGGTCAGGCCTAGGCTCAGCAACGTTTTGTGGCAGTAAAAAGCAAATCAGCTGATGACCAGAATCAACTGAATGAGCAGGTTCTCAACTTAATGGAGTTCTCCTTCCCTAATGGAACAGGGACTCAGATTGTGAAAGAGTGGTTCTGGTAGCATGAGGAATCATTTTCCCACATGAACTGAGTGCTGTAATCAAAGCCAAAGGTGACTGAATGAAGTCTTTTTTTCTTGGTCAGGCCGTGTTTTTTATTTAAAAATTGTTGGAAAATATTCATAATTCAGAAAAAGAAAACAGTTTGGCCTAATGTTCTCTCACATTTAGCAAGGTTTATTAGGTTTCTAAAGAAAATACCATATATAACATAATTATGAATGAAATTAAATTAAAATAAAATAGATTAATGAAATAGGAACAAAATGGGCAAGGTACACCCTTGACAGGGTGCCAATCATCACAGGCGCACACACACTACAGGAAATTTGGACAGTAGGAGGAAACCAGTGTACCTGAAGGAAATCCGCTAAATACACAGACCCAAGGTGGGAATCAAAACCACAATCATGGAAGTGTGAGGCCACTGTGCTAGCTAAAAAAATAAATATAATGTTTATATAATATTTAAAAATTGTTTGCTTATGTGCCAACTTCAGCAGCAACCTCATTTCCCCTCTTGTCTGCTCTAATCATTCAGCATCACTATAGAAATCAACCTGATCATCTGCCATCATCTGCACCTGTTTCTCGCTGCTTAATACCTTAAGTTACGTGCCTTTTTATGCTTTAATGATTCATAGGTCACTGTGTGGTATTATAAACAAAACATTACTTCTTGATACAGAAACTTCTCTGTTACAGGGACTGGTCTGAAAACGAGAGACAAAATAAAAAATGAGTATAACTCAGGAGGAACTTTCTTTCAGGTAGCCTATTCAGGAGAACTATTCATCAAGACTACATTGAAATTCAATAAAGCCTGGCGTTTTTGAAACAAAATATGAAGGAATAGGTTTTTGCTTAAGACATTTGAACAGTAATGTACATGACGTGTCATGAATGTGTAAAGTCAGTAGATTGTTAAAATCTTGCAAATTTTCATATCATGATGCAACTTATGAGTAGACACAGTTTAGATGAAATATAACCAGAAATCTGAGAAAAGATTGACATTACTTAAATTTTTGTGCCCTGATTTAAAAGAAAATGGTTAATCAAAGAATCAAATTTATGTTGTTTTACCATTTATACAGTACCAAATGTACGTGTTCAGACAAGTAATTTCCATTAATCACACAACTTTTGTTAGCAGATCTTCATTATATAACCTGACATATTGAACATGTTACCAAGTTCAGTCATATAAAACTGGTGGTAAATGTAATTTCATGGACTATAACCAAAAGCTATTTTATATTATATTGAATATATATTGGTCAGTTTATAAATTGTATGAACAGCTTGCAACAGTCTATTACAATTTAGCTTTTTTTTTTTTTTTTTTACTTTGGGATAAATCTACGTCACATTTTCCACAATTATTAGCCATGTAGTAGCAACACAGATTGAGAAGCTAACATTAGATAGCATCCATTTCTTTGCAAATTGGCATGAGTAGATTTCTGATCTATTTGAGGCATCTCTAGCATCCTCAAGCTCTATGAAACACACTAGCCGTTTTTATGATTTCATGACTTGGTTTCCCAGCAGACGTTGCCCTTGAGGCCTTCCTGATCATGTTGAACAAGCGTTCCATGCTGTTTTTAATTTTTCCCTTCTTCTGTTTGTTCTGCCACATCTGTGAACATTCGCTCCTGACAGTTCAGATACAAACGTTGCCTGAGATGCTTCCAAAGAGCTGATGTGGAATGAAAACGGCGAGGGTTTAATTCAAGGATACGTAACGACTTCATAGCGCATAAATAATCACTTAATAATGCAGAAAAATACTTTAAGTTACCAGTTTATTAAGCCAGTTAATAATTTTCTTTTGAATTGTACATAACAAAACAACAGATATTTACTGTATTAGAGACATTCTATAATTTGGGACGCATTAAACATGAGGAAATGAAATATTTGTTTTCAATAGAACAAATCATGGTTCAAGTAAAAAAAAATCCATCAGTGTAACATATGTGCTACATACAGTAGGTGCAAAGCTTAAAAAAATACTTTTTTTTCAAGGTAAAGGATGGTTTCTCTACTTGGTTTCTCAACCACTAACAAGTTTCTACCAGAACTTTGTCCTGCAACTTAAAAATAATTTGTCCTAACGCCAAGTGACCAGTAACAAATTGAAGTCATTTTGTTCTACACAGTAAACTGGTAACGGTAATGATGTAGGAATGAAAACCTAACCCTAGATTATCTACACTGCTGAGTAGTTTCTTGTAATTTCAGTTTTAGGACTTGCCTGGCTGACCATTTCTCATGAACAGTTTAACAAAATATTTGAAAAAGAAATAATCTAATTAAAATCATAAATGATCTGTAAACCATAACATAACAAGTGAGTGTAACTTACAGTAATTGACAGTCAAGTAATATACTTAATGGCAAGGATCTATTGTACACTTTTTTTATTTTATTTTATTAGAGAACACTTACCACAATGTGTTTAAAATGTATGCCACAGAAAAGAATGACATCATTTGCTGCTGGTCACTTGGCATTGAGACAAATCAGAGGATAGAGATCTGTTAGTACCTTAGTTGACAGAATTCTTGTGAACATTTTATTCATTATTGTGAAACCAAGAAACCCTCAACTGCAAAATTGAACATGACAAAAAGGTTAATTTGGGAACATCATGACAATATTCAGACAATATTACAACCTCCTCATTTACCTTAATAGGTCAAATATGACATTTTTGAAAAATATATTTGCAATAAATATATTTATCATGAACAGACATAGAATGCATCCGAAATTATAGAATGACTCATAATTCTATACACTGTTCTGACCATTAAAAAAAAAACAAATATTCAAATCATAATGTTTCCTAGAAATGTGTTTTTATGTAGAATGCCCACTTTCAAAGCCACCACTACTGCTTCCTGAGAAAATTAAGCAACACCTTTTCACTAGTCAGAATCGAAAATTTCCAGGGCACAAATATATATTTTTAAATAAAACTAAATTATGATCAAATGATCAAACGTGTATTGTATCGTTGATGCTAAGACAATGTGGGTGTTGAGACATTTTTCCATCAATGTGAATTTATACAGTATACAACGCCTGGAATTGCCCAAATGTGTTATTTATTGGTTATGCATTTTCTATAAACTCATTATGTAGACAGCTTTCCCATAAAGTTCCCCATAAACCTGGCCTGCAGCACGTACATTCGTAATGCCAGTATGATTTGCAGTGAGTCTAAATAGGTTTGACAGAAGCGTTACAGCTGAGGACTGACTTCAATAATGTAGCCTTTCTGCCAACATGCCATTATGCTGACAAAACCAAGAGGAGCACAGAATACCAAGGTAGTTTGAGCATAACGCGGCCCGAGGTAGAAGTTAATGAATCACACCAACATGGCCTCACGAGTTCACATGAATTCACACGAGCCAACTCAAAATGAAAAGTAATGAACGGTTAAGAGCAGAGTGAAGGGTGAAGTAAGTGACCATAGATTTCGTTATTTTCTGTTAATTTCGCTTGAGATCAGTTTGATTATGTTTGCACGAGCACTAAATGAGCTGTATATTAGCCGGTATGTTTTTCTGACTTTGCCATACACTTCCTTACCGCCTTCTTAATTATAATCTGTACTACCCCCCCCCCCCCCTCTCTCTCTCTCAATGAAGAACATTTTGGTTTTTGGTTTTTCTCTGTTATCCTTTAATGCAGAGATTAAACTGTACAGGGTTCCAGGATTCGTCAAATTTCCCACCCCAACTACAACTTAAAATCCACACAAAAAGACTTGAATTCAACCCAAAATGTTTTGACAATAAACAAAGGAAACTCGTTTTTCCTATTTTTTTCTTCCATGGAAAACAAGTTAACAGTGGTGTGCATGGATTTCTGATTTCTATATAGTTCACAGACAATATGCTGTCAACAGTCCACAGTATATTCTCTAGCCGGGGTGTCAAAAATGTATGCATTTTTTAAAATACTAACATAAATGTTCTTTTTCATGCACTTCACAGATGTGAGATCATCATAATTAAAAGTAAAACTTTCCTGAAAGATTCATACGGTACAGGTATACAGTAATAATGAAATGTGATCAAACTTTTCTGAAAAAAAAAAAAACTCAAAAACTAAATTAATTTGGATGAAATATTATTAGATGGTTATTGTTGGCAACTACACATAACAGTTCTTTGGTTTGAGAAAAACAATCATGTTTAAAGACTTACAAACCCCACTGAGAAGTATTCTAATAGCAAGGTTTTTTTTTTTTTTTTTTTTTTTGCTGTACACTGAAGATATTTAGATTTGAGATCAAAGATGAATATGAGGTGATTGATTGGATTGTATATTTTGGGGGGTCCAACTGTCAATCTCCTCTTCAGGAGGTGAAATGTATGTTCAGTTTCGTTAAGTTCTGGTGATTGACTTGGCTATTGATCTAAAACTTTCCACTTTTCCCCCAGATGAAGTCATTTGTTGTTCTGGCAGTGTGACTGCTTGATGAGATTCCTTTGAATTAGATTGGAGGCTTTTCTTTATAAATTGGCAGACAGAATGTTTCTATATTCTTTTGAATTCATTCAACTGCTACCATCATAGGTTCTATCATCAATAAAGATCAATGAGACCATTCCAGAACTTCCACCACCTCCACTGTGCTTGACCTGTGCACTTGAATCCAAGTAATATTTTTTAACTGTTAGAGATTAATCTTGCTTCCAACTTTTTTACTTATCATTGTATTTTTTTTATTCTGTTTTGATTTTCTGATTCATACAGTACTACATATTAGTGTTTTGCATGTTGTAGTTCTGCTCTCGAATTCTTCTTCAAAAGGTGTATACTGTAGTAATGTAGTAATCTTCAACCCTGTTCTGTCGAAGGTGTTGGTAATGCCAGTGACTGTTGTCTCACAGCTATTACAATTTTTTTTGCCATCAATAGCTGTTTTTTGCTAACTGGTTAATGTTAGTTTACTAGCAGTTCTACCTTTTCAAATGATCTTCCAAATTGTTGCTGGTGAAGGTGAAAGCATGTGGATCGGCTCAAAATTATTTTCTAAATAAGTATAAGGATTGGCTATGATTGATTTTCTCAGCTTCAAAGAAGCTTAATTTTCTCCCATCGGCAACTTCAGTTATTTTCATAACTTGAACATGGATGGGATCATGTTCTACATTGTTGTACATTTAGATGTTAAAATCAGGGAACTGATACTAAAAAAACTGATCTATTACCTCATATTCAGTATCTTAAACCCAAATGTCTTTGTCATACAGCAGAAATAAAACAAACAAACAAACACATAAATAAATTAACTAATCTTTTAAAAACTATAGCCGTGCCATTGCAGTACTTTCTGAGTGGACTGTAGTTAGCCACAGCTTCAGTCATAGTGGATAGGAAATAGCTTTTCAAGGATATCTGGTTCAGGAATTTAATAAAGTTCTGCCAATTGTTTCTTCCAAAAATTTCATATATAAAGCATAATCACTTCCACTATATATCATTCATTCATTCATCTTCTATACCGCTTTATCCTTCTATTCAGGGTCGCGGGGGACCTGGAGCCTATCCCAGGAGTCTTAGGGCACAAGGCGGGGTACACCCTGGACAGGGTTTCCACTATATAGATACATATAAATATTTAAAGTACCAAACATGGACAGATACAGATTGTGGCATTGTGTTACATATCTTGTGCATGTATATACTGTAGGTGTAGAAAGAGCCAATTGTGGATGAAATGTATGTATATAAAGAACATCAGGAGATCATTCATCATCCTGCATTTGTCACATCTGTTGAGAGTTCAGATTTATGTTCTGCAGTTGGTGCTAATTAACTGCTGTTTGAAACGAGGCAGAATGTTTTTATTGCTAGAATTTAAAAAATTGCCGCTTGCTCAATCCCTTAGTGCTAAGATTTGAGAAATGTCTGTTTTAATCCATTGAAATATTAGTAAATTCAAATTTTCTAAATTTCAAGGCTTTTTTTTTATCCGAAGATTTTTTTTATTTTTTTTTACTTTATTGATCCCCCCCAACCCCCCCCCCCCCCCCAGCACACACACACACACACACACACACACACACACATGCCTTGGGTAATATATTTTTTAAATAGTACTGTATATACACAATTCATAAATTCTATAATAATAAAATTGCATATATTTTTAAATAGTTTTAGTTTTTATTACATTGTATATAAAAATACAATTTAATTTTTAAATACATTTTCAAATATGTGTTTTTTTCTTCTTCTTGTGGTACTGTACCATATCATGGATGGCTATGGAAGTTATGGATATGGATTCTATTAAGTGTATTTGTTTATTAAAATTGACTAACTATTTAAAAAAGAATTATAAGGTTGTAAGTATTTCACTTTACTTACAAAAAAAATGTTTGTTTAAGTATTATTTACCTAATTGATTAAGGTTACTTGGCTTTTATTGAATTTGGGCCTCAGTGTGGAAAATCAGAATTACTTACTTTTTTTTTATCTTAAAATATATGCTACATATTCATTTAGCTTTTTGTTATCAACAATTTAGCCCATAAATTATATAGTCAATGTTATTTAAGAAATTCCTGCTTTGTACGTATACTGTTGGTTCTGTGAGCAGCCATTTTGATTTGATGTCATGTGCTTCACTAAGTGCTAGGAGGAGGATCTTCCCCTTCACGACTCTCCAAGTACACATGTGGAGTTAAGGGGATTTTTTCCCTACTTTTAGTCAAATGCAGCAACAGTTACAATCAGCACACTGCCTATGTTTTATAGTCTACACTACAAAATGATGAAGTGTGTGTGTGTGTGTGTGTGTGTGTGTGTGTGTATGCGTGTGCCTGGACCCCCCTGCTGTTGGCAGTAATGACAGTGACATATCGCAGGAAAGCCACCCAGAAGGGTATTGAGCTCAGACTTCAGCCATGCGTTCAGCATGAAGGGAAACCAGTGAGGGGTGAAAGAGTGTGTGTATGTGAGACAGATTAAGGCAGCTGATGAGGTACAGAAAGAGGAAAATAGTAAAGCTGTTAGTGACGGCATAAAACTCCGAGCAGGACTGATGCTTTTATAGACGCACAAAATAGAGCTCTTTCATCTTGTGCGTTGCTTTCAGGAGAACTTCTCTGTTTCGGCGCTGGCCTGTAAAAATCGTCAACCCCAATCGAGCACAGTCAGAGATCACAATGTGTTTGTGATTAACTCAGTGACCAGAACTGAACGAGATGACAGAGCATCTGCTGAGCTTTCTATTTCAGACATGCTGAATTATTTACAATTATTTTATTTACTCTTCAGAGTAAACACGAGCATGCCAACAGACCTGCTGCAGTTTATTAGATAACCGTAATTTAGAATAGTTTCCACAAAGCTCAGGACCACCTGGTCAGAGGAGGCTCCAGTGTGTGTGTATGTGAGTGTGTGTGTGTGTGTGTGTGTGTGTCCATGGGGTACACTTTAATTACCACATTTTCTCTGTTCTTCTTAATTAATTTCTACTCAATTCAGTTAAGTTGTATTTCAGTCCAGTTTTCAAATCATTTTAGTTCAAATTAAATTTCTTTTTTCTGTTCAATTTACTTCTACTTGATTCAGTTTCATTTAATTAATGTACATTAAGTCAGCGTAATTTATTTTTCACTTGAGTACTGTTTATTTCAGTTATTAAATTTTTTTGTTAGATTATATTGAATATATTGGTTCAGTTTTTAGCCTCGTTCCAATCATTTACATTCTTTGACACATTTGATTGTGTTTTTTTGCCCGCTTAATTTTTCACTCAATATCATTCGTATCATTTGCATTCAATACAATTTATTTAATTTATTTGTCTGCTTAAGTTTTATTCAATTCAGTTATGTTGAATTTGGTTCATGTGTATTTCATATAATTAACATGTTTCATTTAATCAAAACTAGATTTCAGAAGGTTTTGTTTTAACTCTATATATAATCACTTATTGAAACAAATAAAAATTTGAAAAGCGAAAAATTTCATGAAAACCTTTCTTAAACATTTCCAAAACTTTTGTTTTGTTTTGACTTTTGTGATTTTTTTTTTTCAAAAGTGTGAATTGTCATTTTGTGATAATTTTATGTTGCAAATCATAGTCCGTGAAGTTACCATACCACTTAATTTTTACTTGAATCATTTGCATTCAATACAATTCAATTAATTTATTTGTCTGCTTAAGTTCAGTTCAGGTCTATTTCATAAAATCAACATGTTTTATTCGGTTAGTTCAAATTCATTCTAGTGAATTGATTTAAGTCTCCATTGTTCTTCAATGTTTTTCTGTTTACTTTCATTTGATTCAGCTTTGTTACCTTTGATCCTACCTAATTCAGTTTAACTCAGTTCAGTTCAAGTAAAATTGATAAAGTCAATTATCCACCTCTGTTCAATTTTGCAATATACCAATAATCCAAACATAATATCAAACATATATAAAACAATAAGAAATAATTATGATAATTATGCTATAATAAGAATCCTGCTATTGTAAATTGTAGATATAATTAATTATAGGTAATTGAAACCCATTGTTTCTTAGGCGCGCACACATATTTTGTAATTTTTCACCAAGGAAAAGATTTCACTACTCAGAACTTGAAATGGTTTTATATTTCTAAATTTATTTCGAGACATAACCAAGAAATTTTTTTCTTTTCTTTTCCTACTGTAATACAGTTTCAGTATCAGAGTCACACATCTATATACATGAC
The DNA here is from genome assembly GCA_030522415.1 of Channallabes apus. Taxonomy (NCBI): domain Eukaryota; kingdom Metazoa; phylum Chordata; class Actinopteri; order Siluriformes; family Clariidae; genus Channallabes; species Channallabes apus. Next base: position 18,750,431 of record CM060112.1, read on the forward strand.
ACACAGGCCCAGGAGGATTAGAGGTTTCTCTGAGTGCTGCTGCTTGTGGTGACATCACATTGCTGGTCAGGAGTCTGTAGTGGAGATCATCATGTTATTGATGAGTGAGGATGAGTGAGGATGAGTGAGGATGAGTGTGGATGAGTGAGGATGAGTGAGGATGAGTGTGGGTCTGTGGCTGCATGCAACATTTTGAAAAATTAAGCACTCAGACTGAACACGGAGACGCTGATGAGAACATCGCACTACTGACGCAATCCTACGCCACTGCTGTAGCAGAGCCTGTCTGATCTGTAACCACAGAGAGAGAGAGAGAGAGAGAGAGAGAGAGAGAGAGAGACAGACAGACAGACAGACAGAGACAGAAAGACAGACTGTCTTAGACATGCTGTGCTTCCTGCTGTTACTCATCGGTGTATCTTTTCTTTGTGGTGTCATTCTTACTTTTTTAAGTTTATTTATAATTTTCTCTTCCTAGCTGTCTCTCTGTTCTACTCTTGTTCTTTTCTTCTTCTTCTCATTGGCACTGTCACTATTTCTGTTCTTACCAATTCACTTCAGCTCTGCTATGTTTGGTTCAGCAAAGTCAGCTTTATTGGCATAACTTATTGCACTGTGTCCTCACACCTCCAGGGTCTAGAGTTTGAGTTCCATCTCAGGTCTGTGTGCATGGAGTTTGCATGTTCTACTTGGTGGTTTCCTCCCGGCACTCCGGTTTCCTTCCACAGTCCAAAGACATGCAGGGTAGGCTAACCGGCATTTCCAAATTGCCTGTACTGTAGTTTGTAAGTGTGTGAGTGAGGGAGTGTGTGCTTGTGGCTCCCAGGCACCCCGTCTTGTGCCGCGAGTCCGCTGGGTTAGGCTCTAGGCTTCCCGCGACCCTGAACAGAATACGTGATATAGAAAATGAGTGAGAGTGACTAATAACAATAATAATAATAATAATAATAATTATTATAATAATAATAATAACTATATTATACATAATGCAATTACAATAGCATTTATAGTATAAAGATAATAATGAAATTAATAGTTATTTTCCAGATTTCAGGATCTACACATGTCTATCTCTCTCTGTCTTTTTCTTCCTTCCTGTCTGAGTCATGTAAAGTGTAAAGTTTTAGAAGAAAGTGTGTGTGTGTGTGTGTGTGTGTGTGTGTGTGTGTGTGTGTGTGTGTGTGTGTGGTGAACTCACCTGTTGCCCCACCCAGGTTTCTAAACCTTCTCTCCTCTTCTTTCTGTTACACTCTGGCTTATTCTTACCCTTTCTTTCTTTCTTTCTTTCTTTCTTTCTTTCTTTTCTCTCCCTATCCCTCTCTCTTTCTCTCTCTCTGTGCCACCCATGCTGTTCGGTGCTGTTTATGTGTGTTCTCCGGTGGTCCCGGTGCAAGCTATATTTTTTGCCCTCGTCCTTTTTTTGTGCTCCTCCTTTTTTATAGCGAACACAAAATTGTTCCTAATTCCCCGCTGCTGGAGGGGGCTAATTTGTGGCTTTTGGCCGAGTGCACGAGTCTCCTAATTTAAAAAAGCTGCACTCTCTCATTCTCCCTCCTTCCTTCACGTTGCACATTTCAGCCTCGATGTGCCTGCTTGGTAAAAGTTAAAAAAAGAGAGAGAGAGAGAGAGAGAGAGAGAGCCGTCAATGGGACATTAGAAACACTCCTTTAAACACACACTTGAGACGGAGGAATGAATTAGAGAGTAATGATTTAGGTGTAGGCTGATTTAGAGCTCGTAGTGTGCACTCTTTGTTTTTAACTATGTTTTACCCTGTTTTTAAATCGTTTAAATCTTTATGTAAGCACTCAAACAAGGAAGTTTAGGTTAGGACAAACAAAACCAGTATATTGTAGGTTGTTTTGTGCGTCTTGTGCGTTTTTGTCCTGACCACATGATAGCTATGAAGGCCTGCACTGCTTATTAGTGACCTTGTGTTTTCTTAGAATGAACCATAAAACATCTACAATGTGTCGTCATGCTGCAGTTTGCTCTGTACATTAGTCAGGCCAACCTCGTAAACTGTTTTCATTTTCCAGCACCGTGGAGAAGTTGTGTGTGTAATACAGTATATTATATGCATTTTATACATTACTGTACCTTGTTGCTACTTTTTGATCTACTTATATTTTTCACTATGTCTACTGTTAGTGGAAATGACACAAAGGTGCAGAAAGATCAAACAGCTGTAACTTCATTTGAAACCTGGAATCTCTTTCTACTTCAGCACATAATTTCACTATCACTGAGTGCGAGCTTACAACTTTCACGATATTCGAGATATTGTATAGGATAC